>JACFYI010001436.1:822243-847984 GCA_014898755.1 Handroanthus guayacan | reverse complement strand
TGAACAATAAATAATGTTGTATAATTCTACCAAAATATTGATTTATTAGAAGTGACCCTTATTTTCAAAAATGAATATCCAAAAAGTTAGGGCCGTCAACGGGGAGGATTTTGATCCGAATTTGATCTAAGTTCCATGAATTTTAGAAAATTTAACAAATTATAATATTTGATGAATTATATTCAATTATAGACTTTCATAATTTGAAATAGGTGAATCGAATATGGGATTAAGGAATTTGACTCTAGAAGATCAGTGCATTATTAAAATAATAATCTCATGTTTATATTATTAGTAAAAACTCTTAAAAAGAATGCAGTATATGTGACTAATTAATTAATAATATAAAAAATTCACATTTATTAATGTATTTTACCTATTTTTAATAAGTGTGTATATATATATTTCAATATAATTATTATTTGCTATTATTCAAGTCAGATTTTTCATCTTATTTTAAAATTTAATTGGATCCGGATTTAGTATTAATGGATTCAAACCCTACAGATGCTTAGATAGGATATAAATACAACAATCAATAATTAAATTCGAATTATCTTGATTTGATTTAGATTCGATTCCTCAACAACCCTAACAACCATGGAAAAATTCTTACTTGGGTTGTGGTCCAAATCTTGGACCACCCCCAACTTTGGGCCCAAGATCATGAAAGCACTGATTCTATGACGTCATTTGCTGCGGGGACGACGCCCATTACGTGAACAACAAGTAGAATTGTGTGAGCAGTTGGATTAACCGCAAAAAATCAGCACTGTAAAACTCTAGTAACATCCATTTTCACTTCAATGGATTCATTAAGGAAAATGGGCTCCTCTCTTATCGATCTGCAATGCGCTCTTCACGGTGTACGTATTTTGATATTTTTTGGTATTATGCAAAATTATTGTGCAGTAGAAGATTGCAAATGCATGCAGGTTTGTCTGCAGTGCGTCATTTTTCTTGCAAATATGCATGCAGTGGAAGATTGCTGATGGTTTATTTCTTGTTGCGTTAAAAGATGATGATTTTTATTGGTGATTTTTGCTGTTTGAGGGACTAATTGCGTTTCTGTTTGTTTTTCTGGGAATGTTTGTTTCTTTAAATGGTAGAGGAAATTGATCGGTTGCGAAAGACAGGGTGTAGTGAGGATTATAATTTCAGAAAATCCAGAATATGTTGTGACTGGAGCTGCATTTGCTGTTTCTGAAGCTGTAATTTCAGAAAATCTAGAATATGTTTCAGAAAATTGATCGTTTATAATTTCAGAAAATCCAGAATATGTTTGTGATTGGAGCTGCATTTTGTTTTTCTGGGAATTTTTTTTTCTTTAAATGGTAGAGGAAATTGATCGGTTGCGAAAGACAGAGTGTAGTATAGTGGGGATTATAATTTCAGAAAATCCAGAATATGTTTGTGATTGAACCCGCATTTGCTGTTTCTGAGCTGTAATTTCATTTTTCTGAAAAAAAAAATGATAATAAAAGAAAAAGTTTTGGTGATTTTAGTTTAATTGCCTTTGAAGCTTTATTTAATTGATAGTCTTCTGACAAATGAGCAGGAAAAAAACTTGACACCTGAAGAAGAAGATATGCTGACATGGATTTATAAGGCTGAAGGAGAATTCAAATTTGCATTCACAAGCTGTCTGATGGTTGGCTGGTTAGGTATGTGTTTCGATGATCATTTTGGTTATCATAATCTGACTAGTGATAACTGATAATAATTTGTTCAGTTTGAAATTGTTTTATGTAATGCACTACATTGCACAAAAACTATAGGCTCTATTAGGATTTTCATTTCAGAGTGGAAACTGAATAGCTAATATTAAGTAGAGTGTGCCTGAAGACTATGCATTTCATAACTTGCTCATTTGGTGCTGGAGATGTGATGAGGCAAAATAGAGTTGTGATGAAAAATGTTGTGTGAAAGATGCCTATTTTGCTCGTTTTCCTTTGGAATCTGGTTGTGGATGCCATCTTTGATGTTAATGGTTTAACATTGCATAAAAACTTTTCTTTGCACGAGATTTCTGCTCTTTTTGAATGTGCCAAATGGCTATTGGATTGTAGAAAGACTTCTTTGAATCAATTGTTAATAACACTGATATAGAGTGTATATCATTAAATAATGTCAATCATTTTGTTGGTCATTAATATGTCTGCTTTCTCATCCTTGGATATGTTTTGCTTGATTGCTGCTTGTTTTTGTATTGTTATTTGTTATGATCTTTGGTAGAGATTAATGTTGTTACCTAATCAAAATATCCTATTTTGTTGTTGTCAGTTACCCCAAGGCTGTTACCTAAATCGGTTGCATTGGGTTTTCTCCTTCCATTTGGTAAATGATACCATTCGCATTTTGTTTCTTTTCTCCTTTGTTTTTGGGTACTTTATCTTATTATTCATACATCTATATTCTAGCTTCACATCTTACTTTTTGATCCTTTAGTGAATAAATCTTGAACTCACACTTTTATTGTTTGGTTGTTTGCTTAAGTTTTTATACTCTCTTCTGACAATCAATACAAGTAAGACAACTTTTGAAAAGATCATGGACTTCGTGCAGTCTATGCTGCTTTGCATAATGATCAGTCCAGTCCACTCAAATATTTCAGTAGCATTTATACTCCTTCATGCTACCTGTATAGTGGATCGTACACATCCCCACCCAAATCGGTGGTTTTACATGAACCTTGTTATGTGCCTTAAGAGTGATTGTTGCACAAACCTAAGAACAACACGACACTTTTGCAGTTTGTTTACTTTGTCTTGTCAGTGAAGCTCTGGCTGCAATTAATTAAAGGCATGGATCAGAGACTCTAGTGATATGCCTAATATTACCTATGTTCCACTAGCATGTGTTGACAATTTTTATATTCAATTTGTGTAAGGAATTTACGAATTTTTGACATCACTATGTGGCTGATTGCAACCAACTTTAAAGGCAGGTTTCCTGCTACCAGCTTTAAAAGAGCGGGTGAAGAGTGCTTGCTCCACCTGCTGTGCTTCTACTTGGCTTTATAAAAGCCAGCAGCAGCCAGAATTTGGAAGCACCTAAAAATGTGTTTTTGGCACTTTTCTTAAGTATCTCAAAGTTATTTAAGGCACAATTTACCTCTTCTTTTTATCATAAACCCAACTTTTCCGCCAAGAAGAAGTACCTTGTTTATTGTTCACTAACTCATTTTCTCTTACTACCACCATCACAACACTTCATATGTTCACAACAAACATACACATCAATCACTAACTCATTTTCTCTTACTACCACCATCACAACACTTCATATGTTCACAACAAACATACACATCAATGGTGGTGGCGAGGCTGCCGCCACAGCGCCAACAGCCATCAAATGAAGTCCCAGTTGGGGTGGGTTGGCAGGGGGTTGCTGACTCGATTTGCAGCAAAGGATATTCGGGTGTGGGGTGTGGGGGATGGGGATTGTCCGGTGGGTTGTTGGTGATGGGGCATTTGAGGAAAAGAATGCTAAGGAAGAACAAAGGATGGAGAAGAAATGTGAAGAAAGAGAGATAATGAGAAAAATATTTGGGAAAAAAGAAAAAACGACAAGAAACAAGACTGGGGGAGAACACGAAAAGAAGGAAATTATATAAAAGGATGACAAGAAACGGAGACAAAATAAGGGAATAAGATAGCAAAGAGTGAGAATAAACAATAAAAATGGAAAAGCTAAAGAAATAAAATTTGGCATAACTGCACTATTATTATTCTTATAAACAATGCCAAGCGCATTTCCTACCAAACATTCACTTCCACTTATTCATTACTTTTCTAACGAACTTTTACACATTCTCTACTTAATGCTGGCCATTTCTCCAAAAATCTCCAATATCCAGCTTTGGAATAGTTTTGTAGATCCTTAAAGTCATTTTCTTCGTGTATGGTTCTTACCTAATATCTTCCACAAACAGTAACAGAATGATTTATTTACTGATTTTATACTGTAGGTATTGCTTCTGCTTGTGGACAATGGAAACTTTATAGCTCAGTTGAATCATCTTTCGAAGGTATTCTCTCACTCGAAGGCAGTCGAGCACAAAGAGAATTGGCAAACATGTAAGTACTTGCCAAAATCTGATAATACGTGAAGGGCTTTTCATCTGGCTGAATTTTCTGTGGAAATTCAATAAATTTATATTACCGAAGCATTGCTTTTTTATTCAACGAATGGGAGTAACTTGATACATCTGCTTAGAGCTACCATGAAACTTCTCTTTTGTTCTTAATTTGGTACTTCTCTTAACCACTGGAGAGTTTTTAATTCAGAGGATTGATTTGCTCGTTGTCGCTCGTACCCCACATTGATGAGTATATAATTTACTATTCATAGTATAATGTAGCAAGTAGGCTATATTTATATTTTATTTACTAAAAATGAGAATAGAAAACTAGATGGATGAGAGGCTCCAGCAAAAAACTAGCAGATTTTCCTTGAGGGTGTAACTTCGCTAATGGTTCTACTGCCTGAAATAACCACCTCTCTAACTCGACCCTATTGAAAATGGACCTTAGGCTTACCTCACCAAAAGCTAGATGTGAGATTTGTCCAATACGATATAAAGAGACCACACCCATTTGCCTATGTGGGATTCCAACACCAACCCCGCACACCCAGGTCTAGGCATCTGGAGCGTGAAGTAAAAATAAATGGGTGGCCCAACAACACTAGGTAGTTCAACATAAGGGATGAGTATGACTTTCATACCACACCTGAACGTTGTTGGTCCTCTTGGACTTGATTGTGGCAACAGCTGCCTTCACGTCCTTGAGGACGACTTCACCCCTGTACACCAAACAGCAGGCCATCCATGTATTTCCCATGGTGTGGATCACATTTAACCATCATGGATGATGGCTCAAATGCGGTGTTCGTGATCTCAGCAACAGAGGGCTGTTCGTGGCAGGCCTTTTCAAACAGACCCGAAACCATATTGGAAACATTGCGCACCCTGTGGCCATGACAATAAAAATGATGACCAAGCATAGGAATGGTATTTCCTCTAATTTCATGGACAAACTGTTCAGTATGATCCTGCAGCTAAATACTTACCAAATTCTCATAAAAGTAACTGACCGGCTGGAGTTATTCGCCTTGAATCTTAAGATATTCTTTTCTGGTGCTGTTTACTTTTCTTTCTATTTATATTTTCTTGTTTGGGTTGGTAATTTGTTTGCTCGCTTGTGTCCTCAGAATGTTGAAGAATTATCCGAATGATCCTTGGGTGCTGCAACGTCTCCGCAGACATTTTTACTTAGAAGAAGTTCATGACGAATCATCGGTGGACAGGCGGACACTTAGGTGGCGTGTTCGAAACTTTGCTGATCCTATTACTTATTCTCAGAGTACATCCTACAGCACTGAAACTGATTCACAGGATAATGCTGTCAGCAAGACAACTACGGAGCCCTTTGTACTTTATAGGAGTGAATCTCCGCTTATATGGTTTAAATCTCCGCTTGAAGGGCTTAAATGTGTGCTTGGGTTTAATGATCTAAAGAAAGCAGGGAAACGTGATCAAGCAATAAAATCGCAGCAGTGATCATATGTATATTTTAGCTCCACCCTTTTAATGGGTTCTGAAGCATGGGAATAAAGACTGGAAAGCGTGCCGTTTTTATTAGTTACGATGCATGTCATTGGATAGGGTTATTTACCAAAAGCTCCTTGAGTTTTGGCCCATTTGGGTTATTTACAAAACTCTCTATTTTTGAAATTACAAATATCCATTTCTGCTAAATATTTCTGTAACAGCGACTATAGAAGCTCATGAATTCACATCTTTCTCCATATCTCAAAACCTTACTTTGGTGGTATTTGCAACTAATTTCGAAAAGTATTTATTTGATTGTGAGTCGCTAAAAGTCTTTTTCCCCCTTTTTTTGAGTGTGAAAAAATTTTGATTATGTTGTAAATTTTCTAAACTTAAACAACAAACAATCCATAGTGCCATAAGCAGTTTCAAGGCTACTTAAGAGATGCTTTAAGGTATCCTTACTAAAATGATAATGACAAAATGCAAAAACAAAAACAAAAATCAAAATTTCTAACACTTTTTTATTGATTTACGGTGAGTTAATAGATAATTTTCATGCCAAATACTTTTGATACTTATTCCAACTTTTAGCTAAAGAAAGAAATTATGTGCTTATACAGTCTGCAGGCTATACCCAAAACAATTTCACAAAATCATAGGTGTCTCTCATTTTTTTGCACTAAAATTCGCCTAAAAGCTATCACTAATAAAAAATAGTACATCAGAACTCTAGTTTCATGAGATTTGTGTGTTTTGAGAAGAGTATCCTATAGGCCTTACCACAACTTGAATCATATGGAACAAACTGGACACAATAAAAAATCATTACACATTCTCTAAGATAACTCATCTCCTACAACAAGACAAGTCCAAAATTGTGATATTGAACATCAGAGTCTTCTGTGGTCTCCCCACCCACCAACCAAAGTTTGTCAATGCTCAACATCCAGTCCAAAGTGTTCCTTCAGAATATGTCTAGGAACTCTACCAAATCCCTTTGCTACTTCCTCCATGTCGTTGAGTTTGACGAGTTCCCGTTTTATCTGATTGACTCTATTCAGGACAGCATCGAGTGACAAATCATGATCCTTCGATGGCGTATGCCTTGAAAGGTCAGACCTCTCTTTGTCGAGCTGTTGATAGAGATCTAGAATATAGTTCTTGTGAGATGTAAGCCTTTCCTCAGCAAGCATGTATTCGATCTCTTGTGACTTCCTTAATTCATCCAGAATGTCATCGATTTCACCCTCAAGTTTTAGGGATTCGATTCTATGGTCAAATTCTGAAGATAATTTTGGAGGTGACCTCATTTCACACTCTTGTGACTCCTCAATGTTTGGATATTCTGATGCGCCATTTGCATTTGAAGATGGCCCTACAATTTGCACGTGTTCAAAATCACAAGAAAGATCTTGCGAAAATTCACTTCATAACACTGAAATCAAACGAATTTTGGAGAAGAAAAGGAACTTTTACAACAAGAAGTGCCGTATCACAACTAAATGACAGCCCATTTGATTGAATCAAATTTTCTAAAGACCTAGGTGCGTAATTACATTGCTTTACAATCCATCGAAGCTGGGGATAAATTTTTAACTTGACAGGAATATTCATCACATCCTTGCATCTTTTAAAAAAGATAAACGACATGGTGACAGGTACATTCTTTTTGGGGATAATGACCTCAACATTTCATGAGATTTAGTCTAACTACAAAAACAGCTCTTACGGCTTAGGAAATTACAATAACACCCCTTGTTAGTGCAACTGGTGAAAAACTTAATAGAGCTTGTGAGTTGTGTAACTCACTGAAATATTGACTAAAGTATTACAAAAAGGTCCTACGAAATTATCAGCAGAGGGTTAGGATTAGGGCAATATTATAATTTCCAAACCACAGGATCTGTTTCTAAAACTATGACAAATCCTTGGTGGTGTTTAGAGTGCAAATATCATTTTGCATAATTAAAAAGGAAAGTGAAAAACAAAAGATACCAGTAGTACTTGCAAAGACATCTTCCTTCTTCCAAATATCTTCGAGGTAAGTTCCATTCTTAAGCTGATGAAAATATCATATCGGTCATGATGGAGGTTTAAAAAGCCCTAGAATCAACAAAGAAAAACTTCTTCAAGAGAAATAATCATTACCATTCTCTTCAGATACCTTTGACATGGCCAATTCAATATGACCCAACAACTGTTTTGCATTTGTTTTCTTTGACCCACGCAAAACCCGAATACCAATTTTCAGAATCTTCTCAATGTCATCTTGAGAAGCAATTGATTCACAGTTCTGTAGAAGCTTTGTAACATGCGAAACGAGATCAGTTCTCGAATCACAGCGACGGCAATAGTACTCCGCATCTAAATCAATGCTTCCTCCCACGGTTCCAGCCATGTACGCTCGTAGAGCACAATCAATATGGCAACTGTGTCCACAAACAGAACCCTGAATATTGGCTTCACAGGTGATATAATTGTAGCCATCACAAGCTTTATCGATAATTCTACAACATAGAATACAACAACATTCTCTGCAGAAACGAGGATAACTGCAGCACATATCACAAAACATGACTTCTGAAACAGGGTTGTCCCCTGCAGTTAAGCTGCTGCAGAATCTGTTACCAGCCTTACAATGCGGTCCATCAATCTCTACATGCGACCCCAGATCCTCAGCTGTCTCACCAAAAGGTCTGAACATCTCTTTATAATCTACATTTGAAAAACCCAAGTGCAGTTAACAGACAATAAAATTCCATTATTTGGAGTACTTTTTCTTAATGCCTTCTCCCAACAAACAGCATTAATTAAAATTAATAATAAAGTGATCTGGATGTAGTTAGATTTTGCTTTTATTTCATCCAGAGTTGATGTAATGAATTTGTAACACAATAACAACATAAAATTTTGTTACATCACACATTAAGTTTCAAAGACGTGGCAGTATCCAACTCAGTCGAATATTTACACAATCTCTACATCTAATAAACATAATTTGCTCTATAGAAACAGACATGATCAGATCCTCTGCAAGCACTAAGGCAGACAACGTACTCAAATATGCTTAGCTTACAACAGGAAACTATGCATAAAATTATCAACAACAAAGTAAACTTTAAACATTTCCTAACCTTTCTTACATGCTTTTGAAGGGATCTTCCAACTAAATGAGGCGAAAAAGGCATCAATGTTTGTATCAGAAAAATTTTCTCGGATGTAACGCTCAAGAGAGAGCCTGCTTGCAAATATTTTATTTGGCCCAGGCTGGCGGAGACTGCTTGGAAGATATGTGTACCTATCCAGAAAGTACCCTGCAGAAGCAATTCTTTTCCCGACTTTCCAACCCCATTTATCTCCAGGGTGAGGCCAATCTTCAGGAGCATATGGATGGCCTTCACCTGAATCATTAGCGGAGACTGGATAGAGGTTAAAACCATTATCTTGCAGCTCATACGGACTCTCTTTACTTCCTCCTTCTGAATTATCAATATCCATAGACTCCTTCTGCAGCTCACGAGTCACTTAACGTCTGCAAAAGTTATAAGAATCATCAAAAGTCTCTATTAGTCATAGAGAACCAATGGATGAACGTTATGAATAATAAAAAACCATATACTGACATCTTTTGAATTGAAAATAACTAAATAAATCAACAACACTATCAGAAAAGAGAAACAGCAACATACATACTCTACGAAGATGAAGTGAAGGGATGACAGCATTGGACGGTTTCAAGAATGGAAAGGTATCCCAGTTCTGATTCAAGTGCATGCATATCATGACCAGAGCGAATTGAACTTAAATCATAAACACATTGGATGAACACTTTTTCAATAAAACCGGTATATCAAAGAGCTTATTCATGATCAAAATTATATGACAACGCACATTTAATTATTACTTTTCAATGAAATTGGTGTATTTAAAGAACTCATGTGTCAATTAATAATTAAGAAAAAAGATATAATTTCTTAAACTAACTCTAATGCTAATATTTCAAATGATTCCACCCTTTCAGCTTAGCCCTAATAAGCTTAAACTTCGATTATCAATTGATCAAATGGCTCAAACTTGGCTCCATTCAACTTAAATTACGTCCAACTCAAAAGCAGGCTTTCAATCTTACTCGACTCAGCCAATATTTCTACATTTCAAAAGCAATTTACGATCAAATTACTCAGGGGTAGGTACAGATGCACGTGCTCACAACCATGTACCTCAAGAGAATGCTGGTCAATACTTAATTAACACTGCAATTGCACAAAATGAGCAGAGTTAGGGTTTCTGAATTTGATAGCAATCCTCAATCTGCAACAAACGAAAAATTAAAGATAGAACTTAATCATGTAACCAGCAAAAATTCAAAAACTAACTAAAACAACATGAATGTAGGAGTTAAATCAAACAAACAAATAAAGCACTTGATTGTTATATCCATCAAAAATCATTTCTTTCCCAAAAATTCCACCAAAAACATTGGAAAATGATCCAAAAATGTGCCCACAAACACCTTCAAAATTCAAATTCACGGATTCACTAAAATAAATTCAATGAAGATATTCATTTGCAAAAGTAAATACTCAGATAAATGATTATAATATATATATAAAAAAAAAAAGGTGAATGTGTGTAAACTCACAGTGAGTTTGATTCACAAACCCTAAGAAGAGGAAACGATTCATAGAATTTAGACTGTTTTCGTTCGGACCAGAAGTGCTTATGTAGAAGGAAGTACTGAACGGCAACACTAAACTGTTAAATGACTGTTCTACCCTCCATTCTGATTTTTCTGTCGGAATACAGATGGAGTTCCGACGCCCGATAGGGGAACTCTCACACGCTCGATTGGCGCGTGGGTTCCCTCAGCGGGATTTCCTTTTTCTTTCTCCTAAAAAAACAAAAAAATACTCAGCTCTTCGCTGATCTCGCTTGTGCGGGCTGTGACCTCACTGGGAGTAATGTCTCTTGGATTGAAGGGGTTTGCACTGTATTTTAGCCCTAAATTAAGGGTGTATCCATGGCCACAGGAGTATTTTAGTCAAATAAGTTGGGGACAGTCCTTATAAAAAAAGAAAAATATCCAAAAAATTAAAAAAGCAAGGAAAATAAACATTATTGAAATTGGATATATTACTTTATTAACGTTTCTTCTATTTAAAATAAGAATTTCAATTAAATATTATTTCAATGGTTGAATATCTATTTGATTGATTAACCTGCGATATAACGTATTATGACATTCAAATAATATTGTTCATACAAATTTTGCAATGTTTGCAATAAAATATCACAAAGCAGAAAAATTATGCAACAACTAAAATTTTAAAGAAAATTACAATTTATTTTAGGAGAAAATAATATTTTCCTGATTCTTCCTTCGACATCTAAACTTGGAATTCAAACTTAGGACTTGAATTTGAAGCGAATTGTTGCTTTGATTTTCCTTGAGCGTGACTCCATTTTCAAATAACATTGATTCGAGAGTTTCACAACTTATTCTCGAATAAGACGTAAAATTTAGTAAACTCCACGACAATCTCCTTGATCTTTGCTTTGAACGCCTTGAATATCCTTCAACTTGGACTTGGAATTTAAATTTCTTAAATTAGAATTCATTGCTTTGATCTTTTTTGAGCGTCCAACTCCTTGCATTTTGTAGAGAGAATTTCTTGAACTTTCTCCAACTCCTCTCTGTTTTGAATGGCTTGTATTGTGTGGAATGAGCTTTAAAACGCTCTTTATATAGATGCTTAGGCTTAAAACTCCTAGTCCAATTAGACTTCTTTTGATTATATCCAAAAGACTCATAACTTAATTGAATAGCAATTTCTTTGATTTGATCTTATTCAAAAGATAATATCAGTTTAATGCTTTAATTTGATTGGCCCATATTTGCAATTTGATTGAGTTCGGACTTTGTTGATTATAAAATTCGATTTGAGTGGTCATAACACCTCATTTCAACACTTGACAGTATTTGATTCGACCAATAATTAATACTAAAATATTAATTAAACTTAACTACTTATCTTTTGGAATTAATTTAGTAAATTCCGAAATAATAAATAGAAAATTCTAAATTAACAATTGACATGTTATTCTCCACATATCATTTTCTAATTGAGCGAAAAAAGTTCGTCTACAAATATTTAGATTTTTTAACTTGATCATGATGCGTTACTAAAAGCAAAAATAGAATTGTAAGATCATATTGAATACTCATTGATACATTCATATGTTTCAACTCAATTATAACTTTATTTATTACGCTGACGATTAGTTTGGAAATTAAGTTTGACGAACATTTGATCAATTATTTGACTCTCTTTTAAAGATGATGAGAATATTTCAACCAAATATAATTTACTTTTTATGAACAGACGATAATAGCATGATATCAATTTGAAGTAGGGATATATCAAGTTAGCAAACCTAGTATGGAGAAAAATTTCGGACACATGCTCGAACTCAATACACACACACACACACACATATATATATATATTAGGTTAACAAGCTGAATTTTTTTAGCCTGAACTCGAACTCATTGAAAACTTGAGCTTGTCACGACTTGACTTGATTAAGCTCAATTTTTTGAATGAGCTACAGATTGTACGAGCATTAGCTTGAAATTTTAATGCAGTGTTAGATGTCATTTAATGCATTGGAATTTAAAATTTAATAATATAAATCATACAATTTAATATTAGTAAACACGCATATTTCAGCATTAATAATATATATATATATATAAGCAATTTAAAAAATTATTAAAATTATATGCAAGTTCAAGAGTAGTGTGGCTCAAGATCGACTTAGAAGCTCACAAGAGAACTCAACTTGGTTTCATTTTTAATATTTGGTGAATGAAATAATTAGAACCAAAAAAAAAAAATGCTATTTCAAACAGTAAAAATTATAGAAACATATTTTTTTAAAACATATTTTAATGAGGATAATTAATTTAAGTATGATGAACAATTAAAAAGGCTAAGGCTGAGCGACACTTTTTGAAGAATAAATACATGATAAGATCGCATAGAATCATAAATATCTAGGAAGATAAGAGAAATAGTATCTAAAGAATCTTGAAATGCAACAAAATGTGTAAAAGCCTTGAAAACATGCATATTTATTGTTCAAAAGATACTTATTAAAACATTTAAATTTCCTCTCTCAATTATGAATTTCACAATAACCCAGGATTAAAAATAAGAAAATAGAACCTAAAAAAAAAAAAGAAAAAGAAAGAAAGAAAGTGTACGGACATTGTTGACATTGGAATAATAGAGGAATTGAAACACTTCTCTTCGGAAAATAACAAAGCTAGACATGTGCCCTTATTAGTTGATGCTAGAAGAGGAGGCCAAAAGACTAGAAAAAATTATTAGTTAAGCTATTAACAATGAAATAATGACTCAAATAATTTTAATAAATCTGCAGATTTATTGTTACAATTTCAAAATTCTTAATAATAATTCGTCTATTGACACCGAATTGTTTTATTATATCAATATCCATTAATATGAATAATTAAATGTATTTTATATAAATTCTATATTTTAACATATTAATTCCCATAAATTGGAATTTATGAATTTCATTCATAAAATTCAATGAATGTTCAAGTTTGAGATAGTTACTAAAACTAATAGTTAAAAGTTTATCAATCGTCACACTTGCAAATCGCGTTTGATTGTAACAAACCAACACTCCAAATCAACTACACTTATACTTTTTTCCATCCAAGTGTATGTCATGTACACAACTATTTTTTTAACTCTCATCTAAAACTCATTAAAGAACGTTCCCTATACTCAGAGAGAGCCAAGTGTTGCACTTTTTTCATCTCTTTGTTTAAGATTTTGTCGGAGAGATGGATTATTTGATTCAACTATAGAATTTACATGATCAATATTTCCCTGAATATATTCATCGCGTATGATCATCAACTGTTCAGCTACCTGTGTATTAATGAAAGGAACAAAATTAGCACATAAGTAAACATAAATTTATAAGCTATGATACTAAAGAAAATAGACCTCTTCAATGCTGCCATCCTCAATCTCTGTGTTGAATGTAAGCAACAATCTTTCATGAAGCAAATTCTCCAAATCTTCTACTTGAACTAGTCCTGTTAGGAAACAAATCCAACTAGCTAATTACTTAGAATGCGAGATAATTACCTCAGCACTTCCCGAAGTTAGTTTAATTACAAAAATGCCCAATATAACTTAAAAAATTATAATAGCACCCTCAATCGTTAGTTAACAGATGATCTAGATGTAACATTTTAGTCAGTTTGCTAAAGCTTCAAGAGTCATGTATACATAGGGGTTACTATAATTTCTCGAACCACAAGTAGTGTTTCTATAATTAAGCAAAATCTAAAGAAGTGTTGAAGTAATTATCCCTCGAAATATTAACTAGGACTAAGATAACGTTGTTACTCAATCTCCAAGGACATGTTATCAAATTTCAAAGCCATTAGATGCATGCATGTGACTCAATCTCCAAAGGTCATCTGAACATGATAACACGAGATCACCTTAACGGTCACTATGAGTACTTTCAATCATAATCTGACAAAGATATGTTTATGGTGAATTCAAACCTTTTTATATGACTTCAACTTTTACTTTACAGTATCCCTAACTAGAAATGCAAACAAATTGAGCTGATTTGACAAGTATTCAAGCTTCGAAAGTCAAATTTAGAAATGCAAACAAATCGTGCTGATTTGACAAGTATTCAAGCTTCCAATTTGAGTTTGAATTGAGTTAGATTCATATAAAATTCCAACCCCAAGCTGAATACAAATAATTGTTATCATGTTGTGCGTAAGCTTGAGAATCCATTTTGCTCGAAGAAGTAATTACGTATAGTGATAAATAATCAAATTTATATGTAAAATAACAAAACTTTTTCGAGCTCGAACAAGATCATTTGAATAGAAATTCTAGCCAAATGAATCTAAACTAGCCAAGCTAAGCCTAATTTTTCCCAGCTCCTCAAGCTCGAGCTCAATTCATTTAATTTAAGCTTGAGCTCGATCTCTTAAAAAGGGTCAAGACTCGGCCGATTCGCATCCCTGCTACTAACATAAGCTATTTTCGCTAGGACCGTACGGACCCGACTGTTTCATTTCCATTAAAGAAAACCATGCATTTCATGTGTGTGTACATGCAAGATAATGGTTTAATTACCTTTACAATGGAAGAGCCAAGAGAGTATATCAGAAGCAAGTCGTTGGGATTTCTTAGTGGAATCAGGGCCGCCCCACTCATTCTGTACAGCCATTTGAAGGGCTGTCCATCGAGACAAGAGCTTCCAAATTCTTTCTTTTAGGGCGGAGGAAGGAGGCGCCGGCGGCAGCGGTGGTGGCGCCACCTCCACTGCAACTTTTCTATTCATAGATATACTCCACAGTTATATATTCATCTATATGTGTACATATATATATTATCTTCTGCCTCTGTCTCCCTCTGTCTCTTTCAAAATCAAAGGAGAGAGAGAACAAATTAATAATGAAATTAGTTTTGCGATTTAGAAACTAGAATCGTAGTTTTAAGGAGAGGGGAGGATTGGGTGCGAAAAGTTGGGATCATGAAGAGAAAATGTGGAAGTGTTCAAGGGTTGACATTGCCTCAATTAATGGAATTTCTTCCTTTGAGACAAAAATATTATGTTTTATTCATTTTTTATTTTTTCTATTTTTGTTTGAGTTATTTTGTGTGCATAATATAATATAAAGATGTAGAGAGATCACAAAAAAGCATGGTACTTTTGAGAGTATTTCTTTGTGGTTCATTGCATCACACAATGTGTGCAATTGTAAGATCACATTCCTTTCAAGTCATACCTAGATTTATGATTTATTTAAGGGATAATTACCTCTACACTTTGGTTTGATTATAGAAATAACCTATATTTATCTAATATGTTTAATCTTTTGATGGTCTAATGTAATGATAACAAATTTTATTAAGTTTTTCATTAGCTAAATTAAGACAATGTTTTTACTTAATATTTCAAACCATTATAATTAGATCAAACTTCAGACATTACAATTAAGTAATTAATCATTTATGAACTGAAGTGGTGTGATCTATTATACACCAACATTTTGAAAATTTGTTGTCAGACAAAGCACGGCTCCGACACTTGTGTGACATACCACTTGATGGGTCCATAAATTAATCAGAGATAAAACTTTTTTGACGCTTTCAATACCATGTTTGAGACACATTTTGCCTCAAAGATGTTTCTAATATATTTTAGACGAATTGAATATATTTCTGATATATTTTAAGATATATATGAGTAATAAAGAAACAATTAAACATAAAAAGGTTCTAAAATAACTTGAAATTCCCATAAATAAGAAGAATTCAATTCCTAGTCTTGAATTGCAAGCAATGATTTTGAACTCTTCTTGCAAATAGAATTCTTTGTTGTTTTGACTTGGATTTTTCACTAACCATTACATTATTTTGTTAGCTATAAATTAAAGATCAACATATTTTTATAAATAATTTACTACTACATACTACTATACAAAGGGACAAATATGTCCATAAACTTGAATATTTGAACTAGCTAAAAATGAAAGTACCTCTTGTTTGCTTCCATTCCACATAACAAATTCAACCCAAAAAAATGGCACTTCACTTCTCACAATTGCCACTCTCCTCCTCCACAATCAATGCTCTAAAATCCACCCATCCGAACGCCACCTTCCCC
Source organism: Handroanthus guayacan (assembly GCA_014898755.1). NCBI lineage: Eukaryota > Viridiplantae > Streptophyta > Magnoliopsida > Lamiales > Bignoniaceae > Handroanthus > Handroanthus guayacan. Next base: position 831,681 of record JACFYI010001436.1, on the reverse strand, counting down.
ACCACACCATTTTTACCGAACACACCCCAAAATTTCCACCATTTGCATCCAAGCCCCACAGCATCACCACTTTCCCAAAAGCCTCCAAAGAAGAAGAAAGCACAACAAATTGAGTGCAGGCTTATGATAATGATCCATGTTTGTCCCGTATCCAAAGAATTGAGAATCTCAAGATAGTTCATAAGCTATACTCACTCTTTCGCCGTCTAAGATGCATTTTTAAAATAGAACCCTCCACCATAAGTATCAGTAGGACAATGCTTTAAAATGATTAAAGCTTTCGTGTCAAATGACGAATTTGGACATCATCCGTTTCATTCAAATGTAAATCAAATGGCATGATACTCAATTAACCATGTCCCAAAAGCAAGAAATCAGAGTTTTGTGAAAAGAAATAATACCAAACCCAGACCCGGACGCATCCCATTTTGCTGAATTATGCAAACCAGCATTCTATTTAACTTAAATAATGCAATTCCATGTACGAAAAAAGAAAATGGAAGACCTCCAATAAGAATCCCAGTTAGCCCAAGATTTTACCTAAAACTTGTTCAATATCAATCACTAGAATCCAGCATTGCAGCATAAGGCTAATTTAATAGACTCTGGAAAAATACAGAGCTGTAAATCCTCATAGAAGCAAGTCTTTGATTAAAATCTCCTAATTCTTGACAAACAAACTAAATCAATTTCCAGGTCCGTCTACAAAGTACAAAACCGAACAGGAAACACCAAGAAAACTGATCTGCTTCAACACCCAGTCATTACAATAACATAGAGTATTATGCAATAAGCAGCAAAATGTCAGATTCTTACACCAGAATAGCGCCCGTAAATCAAATAGGTAATAAGATCATAATATAATAGTTACTCATTAGCTGGACCAACAAGGACTCCCTGCGCATTCCCTTCTTTCTTACCACCTTCATCCTTCATTTCACCATCACCTTTTCTAATTCTGATTTTGTACTTGGCCTCAAATTCGGCTACCTCCTTTTTCTTCTTTTCCAAGGTTTCAGTAAGTCGAGCAATTACCTCTTCGAGTCCCTCTTTATTTCGCTGGACAGCTGGCAAAACTTCTTTAATAGTCCTCTCAACGAGAACACCCCCAATCATCCGGTAGCACCTTCTTGATGGATCAAGTGGTTTTATAGCATTGATCACAAGTGAATGCTCACTAGCTTCCATTTCGAGTTCAGTGATTTTGGAGTAAATTTGGTTGATTTCAGTCCTCATCGAAGCATATATGTTGGCGACTGCTTGCTCATTCAATGGTTCCTTGCTATCACCTTCGACTTTGGCCATAATATTAATCTGACAATAAATAAATAATTACATGTCAAACATAATCCATGGTCTTCCGTGGTATCATCTTACATATATAAGGATGCTTTACACAGACAACATGACATTAACAAATCAGATATGGTTTGTATGTGATGTTACTGGAGAAAGGAAACCAGAGTGCAATTTCCCAAAGGAGGGAATGAACACACAATAGGACAACCCACCAAACCTGAAAAAAATGAGAAAATAAAAACGAAAACGCTGATGTAATTCCTCAAGGAAAGGAACATACAAAAGCATAACTGGCCGACCCTGAAAAAGAGGAAAAAACAAAAGAAAATACCCCGGTGCATATTCCTGTGCGAGACGCTACTCCCTAGAGATCACACTTTAATCTAATGAGAAGGGAAAAGAAAGGACTGAATCCAAACTGCATCGACACATAAAATCTTACGATTCTACTATTTAATCATATTTTGGAACTAAAATGACCTGAACTTTGTCCAAGATAGAAAAATATAAGTGAAACGGTCCCGAATTCAAAACCTAAAGAAAGACATAATTACTTTCTTCTGTTGCTTGAAAGAAGCAAATCAGCACTAAATTCTTAGAATACAAATATTTCATCTACAACAAAAAGACAACTCTTTCCGCCAATTAAACCAACCGATTCAAGGAATCAACTTTATCTTATCCACCCAAATGAAGAATTTCAAACAAAATAATCTTGGTAATTTTGATTCTAGTAGAATATCGAATGCAAACACTACAGAAACATTTGCCTACACATTAATGGGATTTGGAAGAAAAGAGAAGGTCTAAGCTTAGACGCAGGGTTCCACCATACTCTTACCAATAAAAATTCAATTCCGATGACAGAATAGAATCCTAATTACTGCAAAAAGTTACTTCACTTTGAACATCACTAACTACTGCTAGAAAAATCCATTTCAGAAACTCCACCTCGTTTACCAATACTTGAGATCTTTCTTTATCTCTCGGTGCTCATATTTCCTCCATTTTCCCAATCTAAAAATTAAACGTTTCAATATACTCGATTTTTCCAAAGCTTTGAACTCGCGGTCTCACCCTAATCTGCCATATAAATTTTCCCTCAGCATAAAGTAGTTGTAATTTTCTCCCATAGATTTACCATTCTTTTAAGTATTACACTCGAGAAATTCATTAAAAAAAAATAGATAAACAATTATTTTAAAAGAAGCTAAATCCATACAACAAGAAAATCATACCTTGAGCTGAAAAACGAGGGTTTTGCGCTTTTTTTTTCCCCCCAAATACGGCAGCGGAGAGGAGCGGCTAACTTGGCTGATTGAGAAGCGGAGTGAAACTGGGAAGGAAGAGAGGGTAGAAAAGATGGAGAGAGTAGGCAAATAAATTTATTTAACGGGAAATCATTAACTTTAATTTGAGAGTAAAATAATTAACATAAAATAAAATTATAATTTAATGTTTTATTTGATTTTAATTTTTATTATTCAATTTTCTTAAATGAGTTACACAATTATTCAATTTATTTAGAAAAACTAAAAATGATACAGATAATATAGTTTTATAGTTGAAAATTAATTTACATTGATTTTGATTCTAGATCTTTTACAATGTTAGCATAATTTTGATTGGAATTTATTTATCCCGAAATGGAAAAAAAATATATTATATAAGTTCATAAAAAATCCAAAAAAATTATGATTCAAATAAATTAATTTAGCAATGCTGTAATAAAGGGTCAAAATCACTATTGGCACAATTTGAATAAACTCGAATAAAAAAATTGTTTAATTAAATTAATTCATTAATTTCTTGATCAAAAAAGTCCAAGAATAATTTAGTTTAGGCCAATCACCAAAAATCTTAACAACACACACACATAAAATTTTACAATTAAGTTTTATTTATTTATTTACTTTTGAGAAGCCATTACAATATTCAATTAATATATTGGTACGGTACGTAATAACGATAAAAAAAATTTCATAACAGCCTATTAAATAGTAGGAAAAAAAATTGAAGTTACTGTACAATTAAAAAACCTTCAAACTACTGTACATTAAAAAAATCTTCAAACCTATAAGCCGATAGTTTAAAAAAGGCCCTGGAGATCAAATTCTTAGAATCAAAATTTGTGTATTCATGTATTTTATTTATATTTAGTTCATGTATCTAATCTTTAAATGATTTATTATGAAATCTAATCGTTTCTTTTTCTAAAAAAAAATGAAAAATATATTTAGAATCATAAAACTTCCATCTCATCACTAGAACAAAACCTTATCAACATTAAGTATTATTAAAATACCAAGTTCATCAAATTTAATAAAGAATTACTTAAAAGAATTCCTAATCCAAGAAGTGCAAGAATCACTAGCCATCTAGTAATTGTCGCTATTTTAATTCTAATTATTGACATACTTATTATTATAATTAGTGCAAAAATATTCCCCCTAAACCATCACCTCCTTCCCCATTGTCATATATTAATATCCAAAGTAAGAACTACATACATGATTATAACAACTTTTTCTCATTGCTAATGGGGGCAAAAATTGCACATAAACAAATATACCTAATTAACAAACAGTTGGAATAATTTCACTTTCGGTTCCAAAAGTATATCACTAATTCAATTTGCATCTTCCACATACAATTCTCATCACTCGTTGCATTACATCTAACTTTTCCTAGTTCCATCCAGTATCGTCCTGCTGCCAATATTCTTATTAGTTTCTAGGGAAAAATACTTTTGAAAGGTAAATAAATGCATAACACATCTTCTTCTCATCAACAATTCATGAAGGTTGATGAAAAAACAACATTTGATGAAATTAGAAAAGATCAGGCACACAATATGATGAGATCGGTGAATGAGAGATGCAAATTGAATCAGTGATATTCTTTAGGACCAGTATTAAAATATTTGGCAAACAGTTCAATCTTCGTCACAAGATGAACTAAAGGGCAAAACAGAGAAAAATTACACCATGTTTGGGAAAACAGAACAACCTCCAAAAGCGGCAGTATACATATGCAATAACCTCAAAGCTCAGAAGTATTCAAAGAGACAAAGAACACCAATGGAAATAAGACAGTACAATAATCCTCAACACAGAGATTGACATAAATCTCTATCACTCGCATCTGAGAACAGACAAACGAGCTACATTATTACATCGAACTCTTCGAGAGAAGTTCAAGTTATTGTTCTAAAGGCATGATTCATGGCTCAAAAGTCATGCTCTCGGCCTCTCGTCTAACTGATTCGAAGAGCACGGAAGAAAGGTACCGCTCCCCAAAGCTAGGGAAAATAGCCTGCATCCCAAGTGCGTGAAGAAATACTTGTAATCAATCGAAAAATATTTCTTGAGATGAATTTCAGACTAATTATATTCAAAGGTGACTATTCGCAGTATAATCCAAGAAACACAAGTATAGGTGAAGAAAACAGACTTCTGGAAATGGTAATTTACTCTTGATTCTCATCGATTGTCGTTTGCTAAGAACAAAGAAGTATTAATTTTAAAATATGGAATTGGATATCATCCTTGTTTGTTGACGGGACTTAGGTTCCAAATCAGATGTACCGAATCAGTACTAGATAAAAGGGATTCATAGGAATAACTCATCTACGAAACTCAATTATTGAGGATCCATGCAAATGACTCTTCTTTTATGCGAGAAAATCTATTATAACCATTGTGTTATCCTGTGAAAAGGGTTTTCCGTGATCAATAATGTGACTTTATGTTACCACGTTACTCCCTTCAAGAACCCAGGTTTGCTAAATTTTCTTCTCCTCAAAACAGTTGCCTAAATAGAGGGCTCTCGTCTGATTCACATTATATATAGATTAGGATAAAAGGATTAGACAAACTTACAACTATGAGCTTTCCAGCATTTTCAGGCCTTTTTGCAATCTTAATTGCAGCTGCTGCTGCCGCACCAGATGATATTCCCACCTGCAGCATATTATTAAGGGTTTAGAACATTCTCAGCAAGAATAAGCATGGATAGGTTGTATATTTGGAAACCACTGAAAAAGTCAAATGCGCTTGTGAAGGGGACTACAGCAGCATAACATACCAACAACCCCTCTTTCAATGCAAGGAGCTTTGCAGTCTCTATGGCCTCATCACTCGAAATCTGAAATACATACCCAAAAAAAAAAGCAGAATTATCATATCAAAGTTTTTCTCTACAATTGGCAGCAGTCGACAATGCAGTTGTTAACAGCACGCCTCCATTCAGAATGAAAAGACTAAACTTACCTGGATCACTTCATCGATGAGATTAACATCCAAAACACCAGGGATGAAGCCGGCACCAATTCCTTGGATCTTGTGTGGACCTTGAGAATTAAAAATGATCATCATAAACATATAATACAGTTGGATAAAAGAAAAAAACCATAACATGAAATATTTCAGGCCATTGAAAGCTTTGTTTAGAATGCAATTTTACTTCTCATCAATCAAGTTTGATAAATGATGGAAGAGTAATATGCCTTGGCTACTCATGTAGCTCGTTTTTTATGCGTAAAACATAAATATTTAGTTGATTATTACTCTATATTTCATGTTTGATTTACCATTTCTTAGCTTGTCATGTTATCCCGGTTATATTTTGGCTAAACATGAATTATGATCTTTGCGTGAGCTGAGCACTTGGGGGCACATTTCATGACTTTTCCATTGATTCCATATCCTCATCATAATGTTCTTGTCTTCACAAACTTGTCTAATTCAATTGGTTCTACGTAGAAAAGAATTTAAAAATAAAAATAAAAATGAAACTTGGGAGTTGGGACACCCTATATAGGAACTATGAAGAGCACCCCAGGGACTCACTTATAAGAAAGCAGAACGTGTCGGTATCAAGAAAATTAAAACTAGAAACAAACACATAATAAGAATAAGAAGCATAAACAGAACTCACCTGGCTTTCCTCCAGAAAGAACGGGACTTTCAACTGGCTCAATTCCGTATAGCTAAAAGACCAATTAGGACAGTAAAAGATAAGAAATTTAGACAGGATAGAAAGAACCAATAAAGTAGATCACCAAGCAGAAACGGGATTTCACCAAATTTACGGCTTAATATAATAAGCATCAGACCACAATATAGCAGCCTAAAAATAAAACGTCTTCTAACCTTTATATTAGGGTTTTGTTCTTTGAGATACTTTCCTGCACCAGTGATTGTGCCTCCAGTACCAATTCCAGAAACAAACGCATCAATTTTCCCATTTGTTCCTTTCCAGACTTCGGGCCCAGTGGTCTCGTAGTGTATCTAAAAAAACATTACATGTTATTAGCTAAATTTCCGCAACAAGAAATAAAATCATGTAATAAAAGATTCATTACCTTAGGGTTAGCGGGGTTCTCAAATTGCTGAAGGATGTAAGAATTGGGTGTCTTGTCCCGTATCTCTTCTGCCTTCTGGACGGCACCTTTCATTCCCTTAGCGGGATCTGTGAGCACCAACTCGGCACCAAAAGCGCGGAGAATAATTCTGCGCTCGAGACTCATAGAAGAAGGCATGGTAATGATAAGCTTGTAACCTTTAGCAGCAGCCATGAAAGCCAAGCCTATTCCAGTGTTGCCGCTTGTTGGTTCGATAAGGACACTCTTCGAAAAAGTTGCCAAAAATAACAAGACTTGTGGTGTCAGGAAACTAGTTAAAAATCATAAGAAGCTGTTATTATGCTTTATCACAAACACAGTGTTAAAGAAACCAAATCTTAAAATCGACAAGAATCCAGATCACAGCCTAATTTGATTAAAAGTAATAAAGGGTGTTTCGGTGAGCTCATAAGCCCTTGAAAACATGTTATAAGATATTTGACACGTTATAAGATATCGTAAAATGTTTGGTAAGAGCTTATAAGCTCCTAAAATAAGCCGTTAGGATAATTTTTCTAAGTCCTTATTATTCTTAAGATCTTAAAAGATTCCTTTGATTTTAATCATTTCATTTACAAAATTGTCATTACAAACTTCCAGATGTTATTTTAAACACTTCAATAACTTAATTTAAAATAAGACCTACACACCTATAACATGTTTTAAGTAAGCTTAGCTAAAAACACCTCCTAAAGCAGGTAAGATATTGCAGTCTACCTCTCCTGGCCTGATAAGCCCTTGTTCCTCAGCATCAGTAATCATACTATAGCCAATCCTGCACAACACAAAACATGTCAAAGAAAAGATCAATATGGGCGGAGGACGCAAACACATAAACATGAAAATTAAATTGAATTAGCAATAACCGAACTCGTCCTGCATTACATGCCCAGAAAAACACACACATAATGATTTTAGCGACAATTAAACGAAGTACCTATCCTTGACACTAGAGCAAGGCTCCATAGATTCCAGCTTCACAGCAATACGCGCAACACAGCCATCAGCAACATTGTTCAAGTATACCAATGGAGTTTTACCAATCAACTACGAAATAAGTCACAAAATTTCAACCCCAACACAAGTTAAGATTACAAAATGATTAAAACCATAATAAAGATGCAAATAAAAGTAACTTATTGGTCCAACAAGAAAGAGACGGTCATTGACAAGCAAATACTTACTTCAGTAACATTCTTTGCTATCTCAACCTTTTCCCCTGCCATATTTGTCTAATAAACCTGCAAACAAATCAAATTTGAGCCAATCCAAATCTATCAACTCTTCTGCCTCTTCAGAAAGTCAAAATGTGAATTATCAACTAAAGCAACAAATAATACATATCATGATAATGTTAATGTAAAGTGAATGCACGCCATAATTAAGAGTGCAAAAAACTACTTTATTTTATCATATCTGACAACAAAATTAAAAGTGGTGTTTGAAAGTGCTTTTCATTATGAGTTACTGTAAGTAATTTTTAATAAAACTAAGTAATTATAATCTCAAGCACTGTCATTATTTTGTTGGCTTATAGTGAATCATTTGATGATTTTTAAACCACTAAGTACTTTTTATTATAATCTGTTTTTTCAGACTTACAGCAAAAATAAGTAATTATATGTTTGCATAATCTGTTGCAAACACCATGAAGCCCACCAGTGAAAGAGAATTTTCTGCTTTCACAGAGCATGAATATTAAAAAAATTCCAGCAAAAGAAAATCCATTAAAATGAACGCCATTTTTTTTTAACAATTTTCACTCTTTTCACCTACTACAGCAATAATTTCACCAACTAAACTCCAATAGCGCAAACCCTTTTCAACCACCCAATTATTTATCTCTACCTCACAAAAATCCAGATTACAGCTTCACAAAAACTCGATCAAATTTCCTTTTCTCTTACAAGAAAAATAGAAATAAATTTGACCGAGTTCTTTTCTTATTTTCCGTAAACGTGAATCTAAAAATGCTTATCCGTCTTATAGTAATCAGATTCAAACTCTGATGCAGAGAAATACACGGAACAATGATTTAGGATTACCAGGAAAAAAAATACAAAAAATTTTTTAAAAAAATTACCTGTTAATTAAGAGCCCCTTCTTCCGTACTGTGAGAAATAACCAGATAGGGAAATGTTCTCCTCAAATTGATTTATTTATTGAGAATTTTCAAGGTGAGATTATTCAAGCGAGGAATTTGGTGCGCACGGGGTATATATCGTTGCCCATGACGTAAATTGCGAGGATTAATTATTAAAAATTAATTATGTCTTGGACTTTAATTATTATGTTATTGGGTTATTATCCCGGAAGTGGGCCCAGGTACTAAGACAAATTTTGGATATCCAAAGATAAATCCTCTAAAGTTGATCTAAGGAGTAAGCAACAAATTTACAGATCTAATCATTGCAATTACTTTGGTATAGCGAACAACGTACACAATAAAGATTGCTTTTTCAATAGCATGATGTGATTATTATTTTTATTTTGTATTTATTTATTTATTTTACTGAAGCAGTTACATTTAAATAATATATCACAATAAATTGAAATATCGAATGCATTAATTAACTCGAAAACAAATCATCCAAAATACAATGTGCTAAATAAGAACATATATATTACTATAAAAATCGAACTCATAATCAAAAAGTTACGGGACATCTCGTAATTTGGACAAGGATTCCTCAGCATAATGTAATCTTGTGGATAACAGAAAAAAAAAAAAAAAA
>JACFYI010001436.1:801161-818645 GCA_014898755.1 Handroanthus guayacan | reverse complement strand
TGTGGAGGGTTATTTAGCCCAAACCCTCAATAACCATCCTAGTAAACGAGGCCTTAAAATGCAATCCATGCCTAATTGTTAAGGTAGGATCCCAAATGATCCTACCACACTATTTATATCATTGGCGCGCCACAGCTACCGTTGGTTACTTTATTTCGGGTTACCCATAGACTTAAAATCCGATCATACAACAAGATTTAGGCATATTTTTGTAACTGAAAGAATGAATCTATCCATTATCAACAAAAAAACAAAGAATAAATCTATCGTTCAACTAGTTCACTTTCTTCCAAAACGGAACTCAATATAATGATTAATGAATACTATACATGCGCAATACGCATCCAATCCTCCACCTACACATTATATCCCCCTGATTGCTCAACTTTATAAAGTCTTTAATACAGGTCCATCTCCACAAGTTCCCCACTTCCTTATTTTACAAGTTCGAACACACAATTTTTCTTTGAGCTCAATAGGCCTTCATTTGCGGACCTCCACCATAGATACTGTAGGTCTTTACGGTTTATTAAAAATACATGTTCTGCGGTAGTCATCTCAATAACATGTCATAATTACACATTAAATTACTGAGGTGTATCCAAAAAGTTAATTAACACAATCTAGATCATACACATAATACACTTGGAAGCTACTTCAACCCCCCACGCACCGCCCCACAACAGCACGGCTCCTTTCCACTGGGCGCCACCCTCTCACCATCTCTCCATAGATAAATAATATTTACACATTTCTACACGATACAATATAGGAATAATTATCTTTATATCCCTCAAAACTTAACACAATTATCGAAGCACCCCTAGCATTAATTCAACTTAATATAATTACAATCTCACCCCAAAACTAATAATTACAAATATCCTCCCGTATTCAAAAGTTTAGATTATCATATTTCAAAATTTTCAAGAAATATAATGATGATTATCATCGGCTGAACTCACAATAAGAAATGTATAATAATTATCCAAACCTTTAAAAAATATTTTGATAATTATAACAATAGATAACTATCCCTACAATACGTACATACATACATATATATATATATAATAATAGATGCACATTCACTACCTTCCTTATCCCTACCTTGATATCCAAAGTACCGCATTGGCTGCGTTTTTGCCGAAGGCCCACCCTCAGCCACCAGCACTCGGTAGTCGTTCCTACGAGAATAGCCGCAATAATTTTACATTTTGTTTACACCAGAGAATCATCTTGCCCGAACTTTGGACTACTCATCTTCATCTTCATAATTACAAATACTACTACCAAACCCTAATCAGTCTTGTTTGTTTTGAAGAAAGACCGCTAAAAACAAGAATAATTTCATAAACTGCAAGCATTTCAACAGCAGCTTCTCCCTTCAATCAAGGTTAACATTCCCAAATGCATCCTAAAACAAGTTATATCCGCTCAATTATTATATTTAGAAAAAAACCCATGATCAAAAAAGTTATGGTACGTGAAGTTCTGAATGATATGTTGCAGAACAGCCTCCTAAATGCCACCAATGATTCCTAGTATTAGCCCCAGTCCTTTTTTAATTACTTTTTCACAACAACCTAGTACTACTACAAGTTTTAACAATCAGAAATACAGCCTGCCCTTGTCAAGGTCAGTAGTAATTAAAGGATTAACACACAGATAAAGCTACCATTAAGGTTAGTGATTACAGACCATTAAAATGACATTTGGATTTGTGTCATGATATCAGTAGTCACCTTCTCCAAGAAAGAGCTCGGTCATGTCTTCTATCAGTAGTAAGCTTGCTGGTAAGCAGGTGCCATCCCATTGTTATATCCTCCATAAGCTGGAAAGTTCACTGGAGAGACAGGGTACGATCCGACGATGGCCTGTGGGGGAGCTTCTGGGGAGTATGCGTAAGGAGGACTCCTGTTGCTGTAGACTGCAGGTACTGCAGGATATGCTGGGACGGGAGCAGGGTACTGAGTGTGAGAAGGAGACCTGATGTATGTTGGAGGCGAGGGGAAAGATGAAACATAGGCGTTTGTTGACCGGCCTGCCTTCGCTGGAGGCATGGGGCCTCCATTGCTAGCTCGTGTTCTTTTGGCGGCTGGGCTTGCTGGCTTCTTCTTCTCCATCTTGGCTTTCTCTAATTGTTCGAGGCGTTTCTTGAGGCTTTCCGGGGGGAATTCAGCCTCGAGTTTGTATTCTTCAATGCACTTAAGAACAGCACGTATAGCTGATTGCTCTTTCTTGGCAGCCATATGCTGTGGAAAATTGAGAAGTGGGTTCAACAGCTGAATTGAGCATAACTGACCATAATGTATACATCAATTCATAAACTCCCACCATACGGCATGTGCACCCAATTTTGTGCACTGAGAGTGCACCCATACACACATAAGGGCACTCAGGATGCATTCATGGGTGCCCTGTGTGCACGTGTCGGCCACTTCAATATTACAGCAAAGAAGCATATTTTATAATTCAATTCAACTACAGCTTAAAGAGATCTTTGCTGTAATGTTGACAGGATCATTTTACCAAAGAGAAATGGATTCAAAAAATTTAGATAAGAACCCGAAAAAGAGGAGGAGGAAGAGGTGCGTCCCATGGAACTCAAAGTTTCCTAAATATCTGAGACATACTTCCCCAAAAATGATCATATAAAATGAGCGATTAAAAACTAAACAATAAATTTGTATCATGAATACTAAAAAGTAAAAGCTCACCGCAGCACGGCCTGAATTGTTGGGATCCTCCAAAATTGACGTAGCAGCCTTTTTTGCATCCTTCAGAAAAGCCTTCAGCAGAGGGACAGGGGGGAATTTGTCAGCAAGGCCAACTTCATATGTAAAATGTACAGCATCAACCTGTTGTCCTCTTCCAATTAATTCTTCAATCATATCTGCACGTGAAGCAACGAAGCACTGAGACACTACGGCAAAATCATGCACTGAATGAACCTAATACATACAGGGAGTATATGGAAATATACACATGTCGAGAACACCAATTCACCAAAATAATGCAAGACGATATGAATGAGTATACATATGCCGAGCCGGCAAACAATTCTCATCATTGATCTTTTCTTCAAAGAACAGATAGATTACGTAATTTGATATTAGAATTATAAATTTATAACATGTTTTCCAACTGCTGCTCAGAAAGACATGGAAGCAAGAACTTGAAGCGTGCAATTTTCCATCAAGTAAAAGCTGTGACAATCTTGGGCAAATAATATTCCTCAGGTTTATACATGGAAAAGGATATTACGTTAAGCAATCATGGTTCATAAAACTTGATATTAAATATTTCCTAGTCATAACAATCTCCACAACCTATAGCTTTACTGGACTTATAATAAGTTCAATGAATCGTCTTTACACATACTAGCAATCAGTTGAGAATAGCTGGTGACATAATGAAAAGTGGAAACCTCAACAGTACAAGATATCGTGGACCAATATTTAAAGATTTTTTGGTAAATCAGCTCCTTTCACACAGATATGCTCCTAACATCTGATCGAAATACATCCTAGAATAGTGTGGTTTGAGGCTTCTCTAAACTTAAGACTCGGAACGAGGTCCTCTGGCAACCTCCAGTTCCCCTAATACCATGTAACCCACCAGTCTACCACATATCCACACTCAACACAGTTCACAATTGCAAAATTACATAATAGAGATCATCCAGAAATGGGTCGTTGTCTCGTTGATATGTAACTTGCACCAAGTTCCTCACATTTAAGATTGAAAGTCATCACTGGAGTAAGCTACCACCTTGCACCAAGTTGGCTGCAGATCAGCACGAAAAAATGCAGGCACAAGAAAAAGTTCCAAAAACAAGGGCAAATTCTTCAAATTAAAGAAAAATAGTATGCTCCTCAAATCCCAAAAATATCTACGAGAATCTTGCATTTCAATAAATTCTTTCCTTACGTTAACAAACACTGAAACCAAAGGAGACCATATTCTACATAAAAATCCCTGGAAAGCACTTCAAAGTTGTCGAGAACGCCATCTTCCTTTTTTTCATTTTCTTTTTTTTTTTTTTCAATCCTTACTGAACTAGAAGAAAGCATTTCAAAATAGCTCGTGATTTTGAGTATTCCACTTCGGCACGCACATACCATGAAATCCCAAATATAATAATCAAAATTAGACGTCCAAACGAAGAAGTATGCCACTCAACACGCTAATAACCCCCCAAATTATGATGAAGAACCAAAGTAAATACACATTTAAAAAAAATAAAAAAGAACAACGTAGACACACTTAATTCGACAATTAAACCAAAAAATTTTACCGGGCATTTTATCTCCAAGACCAAGCGAAACAGCAAGCTTTGGCATCTGCTTTCTCCAGGCTGAAGCCACCACAAGCTTCCTGTACAAATCCACATCCTCCTCCTTCACAATTCCAAAAGTCACCAAATGCTGTAAGAAAGTATGCACATCAGGTGTCTTCACATTCTCAATTCCACCCCTCTCCTCCAAGCTCTTCTTCCACGTCTCAGCTATCTCCTCCGCCCTTCCCTTAATGCTCGGAGTCACCAGCATCCTCTCCTTGCCCAAAACAGGATCCATCATCACCGGAATCAGAGACTCCAACAGCAACACACAAGCCCACCCCAAATCGCTACTATTGCTAGTACTGTTACTACTTGCCAGTGGAAAAACCTCAGAGATGGCTTCCAAAACAAATCTCGGTGGATCCACACAACCAGCCAAGGCTTTCGGCAATTCCGATCTGAACAATTCCAGTTCCTTCTTCCGAGAGGTAACAAAGATCCAAAACTCCTTGGCCGCCATCTTGTGGCAGAAGCTCTTCAATTTCATCAACAAACCTTCGGAATTATCAACTTCCGGCTCCTCAGTTTGGCTATCAGCACCCGGAAGTGCAAGTGAGATAGACATTTTTGTCGTTTTCTCCAGCGTTTCAAAAGCAAGCGACATGGATTTACAAATGGACGACTCGCGAGTTTCCAGAGCTTGCAAAGACTGCTGAGTCTCGTTGTTCAACGCTTGGACCTTCGCTTTGAGAGCATCGGACTTTTTGATGAGGTCTTGCTCCAGAGAAGAGAAGTGATCGGAGAGTTCCTTCCACAGGAGGGTGCAGCTGGTCATCAGCGAAGTCTGGCGCTGAAAATCGTCGAAACTCGGCGGAGACGGCGGCGGAGGATTGATCAACTCGCCGGGATCGGGCAGCGAACCCATTGTGAGAGGAGGAGAATTTTGAGTTTTGAGTCAAGAGAACTCGGAGGAAAATTAAACCCTAAGGCAAATTCTAGAGAGAGAGGGAGACAGTGTTTGGTGGTGGGGTGAGATAAAGTTAAGGTAAGGTGAAGAGAGGGGGAGGGTACGGAGATCGATGACGTGGGTGATTGTGAGGGCGACGGGTGTGATATTGTCGGACGAAACGAAATAATTGTGTAGGGTGGTCTAGGCTAACGTGAGCTGGGGGTGGTTGTGGCGCACGGTAAAGAGGTATTTTATTTTACTGTATTATTCACAGTTTTATCGGGGAGGTTCAAGAAGAATGTCAGTGACCGAAGTAGAATGTCAGTTTATCCTATCCGTAATAAATAAAATATTTCTTTTCCTTTAAGTCAAAAATTTAAATTATATTTCGTTGTCGTTTAATCGGATAATTATCTCAATAGCCCCTCATATTAATATAATTATCAAAATATCTCTTAAAAATTTATAAATTACTGTTATAATCATATTATTAATTTAACTGATAAATAACTATAATAATACTTTTTGAAAATTCTAAAATATTTTAAATTAAGTGTAATTATAATTATACGTCAGCTCATAAAAAAAATTATAATTATAGTCAGCTAAACTAACCATAGAAAATGTGATAATAAATATTCAAATTGCAAGAAGTATTTTAATAATTACAACAAAATTCTGGAGTGTCGAGCTAATTGTCCATAATTTAGTTTTAGGAGTAGTTGAGCCTTGATCCAGTTAAAAACAAGGGGAAAATATATAATAATTTTATGATACTATACTTGAATTATTTTTAATAAGAAATTAAATTAAATTAAATTGAATAGTGGTCCAAATTCAACAATCATTAAGGAAGAAAAATTGCGCGAAATTTCACCTTAACCCGCGATTAATTGCGTTTGACGGTTCGTGGCTGAGAATTGAGATTCGAGCTTTGTGTATCAACTTGCCAAACAAATATCTCCTCTTACTTTTGTGATTAACGTATTAAGTCCAAATAAAAAAAAAAAAAGGAAAAAACTTTATGGATTGTTTTTTATTTTATTTTATATTTAATTTGTTTAGTATTTTCGAAATTGAAAAATAAGTTAAAAAGCTCTACTGAATTTGAATATGTAACGAAATATACTTGGACCACTTTTTTTGAAAATACTGAGTGGGATAGGAATGTGAATAAAATTAATTAAATTTTAATTTTTTGGTATGTAATGAAAAATTACTTAAGCTTTTGAGAACGTACATAGCTAAACAATTTCAAATAGTTTTTAGAAACTTTTGATTTAATTTATCTTGAATCTCACTTAAGAGTGATGGGAAATAATTTCTCAAGTAATCAATCGACGACTGGATGATACCTAACTTTGCATATATTGAACGAGTCAAGATATTTGAGTTAATTTGTATATTAAGGTCTTATTTTTCATTTTTAAAGACATTTTCTTCACATTCGTGACAACAAGATGATATCTCGATTGAATCGGAAATGTTCATAAAAACAGTGCTTAATTATTAATGAAAGACAAAAGGAGGATGTGTGCTGAAACTTGGGGGTGTGTTTGGACAGTGGGATAAATAATTTAGCTAAACAGGAAAATATGGCTTTCCCGGAAACCGAAGAGAAAAAAAGTAAAAGGCTGAAAAGCTGGAAAAAATGGTGGGGGGGCGGGGGCCGGGCGAGGGGGTGTGGATGTGGTGGTGGCCCACCCCACTGACCACCACATGGCTGCAGTCAGATAAAGTAAAGACCTTGCCGGCCTCTAACACTAAAATACGCATTTATAGGTACGATAGGTTATTGTACGCCCCCCACTCTACCACTGTACCCAAACAACCACCTTTCCTTTTTTCTCTTCAAATTCTTAATTATTATTAGTGCAAGGGGGAAAATGTATTTTGTATTATTCCTATCGGTCTACATGGGAAATAATTAAAATTGTCACTTCACACCCCGAAAACCCTTCCTTATTGCACTTGTGTCCTTAAAAAGACATGGATAATATTCAGTTTTGTTTTACATTATGGTGGTACAAGAATTTTGGTAAAAAGAAAAATAATAAATAAAAAAAATAAAAGAATATTTTGTTTGTCTGATTAATGAGAAAAATGTTAAGTTAGGAAAAACGTGAGAAAAAATGTAGTTTAATTGCAAAAAAATCATTTTTCTCATAAAATGATGAAAAAAATGAAAAAAAAGCTTCTTTAGATATCTCTCTTTCTTCAAGACATTATAAATTTTTTTATTTCTTTCTGCAATATTTTCTTTGAATAACTAAACAAACTTTAAATTTCATATTTATATTCTTTTTTTTTTTTTTCCTCAAATCCTTCAACCAAACATAGTGTTATTTTGGTAATAAGACTATAAGAGTGAAGAATGTATTGAAAATGAAATTATGCTTGATTTCATAATGGAAGGAAAATAAAATTCACTTTTTATTTCTCTTTTTCTTTTGATAAAATTCACTATTTTCTCCTTTTTTTCAAGTTTCTATATTATTAGTGCATTTTCATATTGCTCCTTTTCTCGATTTCTACTGAAAATATAAAAACATATTGGCACTTTTCATCAAAATTATCTTTTTCCCCCCCTAAAACACTAAGGTAATATTTAATTTTGTTTTGCATTGTTTAAAAGAATGTATACCGGTAATTGGGCTGGAAAATGTATGGGAAATTATTATATATATATATATATATATTAATGGTATGAATAGAAATTGTCTATGATGATTGGTGGTGTTGTGCCAAACTTTTATATCATTAATTATATATTGCCTTTTGTAGTGGTGTAACATTTGAGGTATTTAGTTATATTAAAGTTGTAATTAGAGAATATTAAAAATATAATTTGATAGAATATCGTGAATCAAAATGATTTTTAATTATTGATAACAACTAAGTTCGATCCTTGAATTGAAGTATAGTCAAGTCATTCTCCTCCCAAAATTAAAATATATATATATATAATCATACTATTAGATATTCGGTAAGATATCAATTGCTTCAAATCTTTTAATATAGAAAACAAAACAGGAGATGTGGATTGAAGAAGTTTTCTTGTTTCTCTTTCATAAAATATAAAATAAACCCACGGAAGGTATTTATAAGAATTTGAACAATATATTACAGTCTTCTATAACTAGTTCTACTAGAATTCTTTCTCATAATCTTCATATTAATCCTGTGCATTAATTTATTTGCGATATGGTGTGTTTATTAAATACTTTAGGAATTCATAAAAACTAAAACCAAACAATTTTTTGAAAAATCTAATTTTTGCCTAAATCAACCTCTTATTAATCTTGAATCACCAATTATATTATTTGAACAAGGCTTCATCAACACTCTAAAATTCTATATATTGAAGTGTTGGCTTACTCATAGTCCCAACATTCCACAACAAACAATTGTTGATGTAATAATTTCATTGTCCATGTCCCTAAAACCAACCATTTTAATAACATAATTTTCTGCTAAAGAGGCCTTATTCTAATAATAATATGGATGTCTCATGATCCTAAAGATCATAAATTCAACTCATACTAATGTATGAGGCATTTTTTCCCTATAGTATGGTAAATTTTAAGATTCTTTTGTTCTATCCTAGACTGTTGAGAATTTTTCTTCAATTGTCATTAGACTAATCTTTGATCGGTATTGTGATATATCAATTTATTAATTGAAAGCTGTAATCCCTCTTATTATTAAAAAAAATATATTTTATTTATTTTTTTTTTTGAAAAAAAAAAAAGAAAGAAAAAAAGAGGAGTAGTGGTGTGTGAAGAAATGAACACATGATCAGGCATGCGCACCTGCAAGAAATCTGATATGTCTGAACAGTAAAGTGCAAATTCTATGGGCTCCTTGGATGCTCATCAAGTGAGCGTTAAGTAATACATTGTGCTTGCCTAATTGCACGTGCCGAACCTCTCATGCATGTTTGTCCTTTTCACCTTTTCTATTCTTAATTTACGCTAATTGGTGGACGTAATGATATAGATTAGTGAGCAATGAGCTTTTTAGTATTTGGTTTTGTATAACATAATAATTAGTGAAGAATTTTTGTGTAGGAGATTTTCTTTTTTCCTAGGGTTATTTTAATTTAGAGATAATTATCTTAATGGATGCCATGGAGTTTGGTTAATTACACAAATACCATATATGGTTTGGAAAATAATAATAATAATAATAATAATAATATTATTATTATTATTATTATTATTATTAGATCCTCTAAAAAAGTTTTAATTGAAAGATCACAAGTTTGGCCTTTGGTAGCTTAATGACATAGGTTGTAATGGTATTTTTTTGAACTATAGAAAATATTTCTATAATTAGACCAAATCTTGTGTGGCTTTTTATAATATCTATAAAATTTGTTATGATAGAATATTAATGTTTGATTGATGCGGATTGCTAACTAATTAACTTGACTATTTTAAATATGATATTATATAAATTAATTGATTTTTTTTATACAGATATTTTTAGATGTAATGTTATTTGCTACGAGTATTTGAAAGGAAGATACACTTAGAGCATAGCACAGCATAGGAATTTCTACATCATCGAACGTCAGTCAAGATACACTTGAAGCATAGCACAACATAGGAATTTCTACATCATCGAACGTTGGTCATTTCTCTTTATCCTTTTCATCACTTCGATCTTTTTACGAATTGATTATACCGATCATATTGACCATTTCTTGATGATGTCAGAATAAATTCTTGTCGATTGTCATTGAAATTTTATTCATCAAGAGAGATTTAAAATGACCCAATATAAAACTAAACAGTCATTCATTAAGTTAGTTCACGTTCTTTCTCTATTTTCTCTTTTATATATATATATATATGTTATACAAGTACTAATTTAATCGTTGAAAGATTTAAGATAGGAGATTGATTGCACTATTACACCTAATGGGTTGTCAATTTACTCGTACCCCAAATTCCTATTACATCATTAACCAAACTATTTAAGCATAATTATGATGTTTTGTTCAATACAACTAATTAAACCTTAATCTACAAAATAAAGCAAGAAATTTTAGAAGTAGACTAGGTTCAAGTCAAACTAGGAATCATAAGACCTTATCTCTAGATGACTCATTTATATTATCATTATTCATTTGGAAGAGCTCGCACTGTTTGCTTACTTCATTCCTATTCTTTCTAAGGTTAAAATAGCCAACCTTTTTAAACTCTTTTGTCTTATATCCAAATTTCTGTTCTCCCCACTCTAGCATTTGCTCTAGCCTTATGTTCATTTGTTATAAACAAACATTATGAAAATTATGCTATAGGACAAATGTCACTATTGATCCCTAATATTTTTATTTTTTTTTCACTTTAATTTTTCACGTTTCATTTTTTACTTTAGATTTCTTAAATTAATGAATTTGTACCATTTTGATCATTTAATCAATTTCTGACTACTTTTCACTATAAAAAGGACTCACGTTAGCATCATTCACTATTTAAAAGGGGAAAATATTCCATTTTAGCAAGGAATGAAAAAAAGAGAAAATATTTAAATAAGAGATCTTATAACCCACCAACATTCTTTGTACTGAAGTGAGCATCACCCACAAAAAAAATGTTTTCATCTGTTGTTATTCGGAAGGTCTCTTATTTAGATATTTTCTCTAATTCATTCCTTGTATAAATGACAATTTTGCTCTTTTTTTTAAGGTGACAATGCTGACTTAGGTCTTCTTTTGAGCAAAAATTGATTAGAAAGTTGACCAAAGGACTAAAGTTATACAAATTTATGAGTTTAGGGATCATTTGTGACTTTTGTCTTGTGTCATATTGAACACAAAAATGAGCAATAGAAATCTATGTCATGCAATTAAGTTTTTTCAACTAATCCCACCCATGCCATTACTCAACTCATCTGATTTGGGGGTGAAACAATATGGATGGGATTGACTGTCTTGGAATAAATGAAATTTGAAATTTTAGCTTTTGTACGCTACATTAAGGTTGAGATTAATACAATCCATAATTTTTGTGTATTGTTTGATTGTAATAACATGTATAGATTATGAATTCATAAAAATAAAAAATAAAAAAATGTATAGATTATGTCTACAAATTATCTTTTTGCGCTTTGACATTTGGTGGGGGCTAGAAAGTATTTTCCTTTTATAAATTCATGAATAATTTTGTAATTGCACCCGATATACAAATAATCTCATAGGAGAAATTATCAATCTCTTAGTTAGAAGTGCTAATATATTCCATCCTAATCCAGTGAATTATTCAAACTCGGAGTTAGTTTTGAGTCGGCCTGCAATTATAATCTCTCATAACAAACAAGAGATTAGGCATGATGGTAATATAATCTGACCTTCCTTCCCATATCTAACGATTTTAGAGATAATTCACTCAATACCTTTCAAAAACATCATGTGATTTAAAAAATTACAATAATACCTCCGATACCACCAGCGAGCATTATTGCAATCTTTTCAACAACCAATGTTTTAAAAACCGGCCGGTTCGACCGGTTCAACCGGGAACCGGCCGCCTCTCTGGGCCGGTTAGCCACTGGAAACTAGTGGCTGCCAAAACCGGTGCCAACCGGCTAGAACCGGCCGAAAACCGGTTCAACCGAAAAAACCGGTTCGGTCAAGAACCGGGAAAACCGGCTTCTTCTTCCTTTTTTTTTTTTTTAAATTGCTAAAGCCTAAAATTCAATGTTTGGACAGCAGCAAAAAAACAGCAGCGCACAGCACATCTTCAGTCTTCTCTTCTCTTTCTCACGCACTTCACAAGAAACAAAAAAGGAAAAATCTCCCCAAAGTTCAAAATCCAATTGTATCATTTTAAAACACTTAATTCTACAACCTTAATCCAAAATAACTTTTACTCTTTACATTTTTTCTTGATATGAAGAGAAAGGAAAAAGTAGCAAAAGAAGGGAGAACACCAAGAGCCCTAGAAGATTAGATTTTGATTTTTACACACTTGTTGTTTATGTATACGATAATTTTGTTGTTTAATATTTATATCTGTTGTTATTTTGGGTATTATTTGATAGAATGCCTCAAAAATGTGATAAGATAATATAGTCAATGTGTTTTTTTATGCTTGATTCTTTTTTCAATGTGTTTACATTTTTCCAATGCCTTAAAAATGTGATAAAGGTAATGTTTATATTTGCTGTTATTTTGAGTATTATCTTGAGTATTATTTATCAATGTATTTTCTTATGCTTCATTCTTTTTTGTGATATGAAATATTACTTATTAAATGGTGAAGTTGATAAGAATGGTTTTTTGTCAATATTTGATTATTTTCAAAGTAGATGGCTAATATTATTTATGAGTACAATAAATAAAATTTTATAAGGTTTAGAAAGGAACATAATTAATATTTTTTTTCTAATTATTTTGTATTTTTCTATAATTTTTATATTAATTATATTTATGACGTCATACCGGTTGAACCAGTGGTTAAACTGGTTGAACCGGTCGAACCTGTAACCAGTAAGGCAGCCGGTTCTGTCGCTGGTCCGGTTTTTAAAACATTGTCAACAACAGCTATCACTTCGTCAATTTTTTGTCACTAAAATCAACAAGATTCAGGTATTATTACAATCTCTCATACAACAATATTATCGTAACTAGCTTAAAATTAATGCGTTGCTAAGGTAATTATCTCTATTTTTTTTTTTATCTTTCGTTAAAAAAAAAAAGAAAGAAAAAAAAAATCGTTCACAAATGAAGAAGGAGAAGAGTATGGAATTTTCCAAAACATGCACAATTTTTTCCACTTTATGGGGCTCAATTATTTTCTTGCATTAATGATTACTATGACGGGTGAGTGTGACATTTGAATCTGCCAATAATAGTGAGCCATTCAAGTAAAAGGACGTGTTTGGGAGGGAGACTGCAAAATTCTCGCTTAAGGTACCTGTTGCTTTGTCTTTGAACTTTGCTTTTTTACTTTCTTCGGGATGCCGGTGGGTAAGGTACAACCTTATCTTGAACTTAAGTTTCACCAAAATTGAAACATATAAATTTTTAAGTTTCACCAAAAATTGAAACATTTAAATTTTCAATTTGTCATTGTCCTTTAAATGAAATGATAGTGCTCTCCCTTTTTATTGGAAAAGTGTAGAATTCAAGTCCCACCAGTATATTATGTTGAATTTAAATCTCACCAAAAAGTGAAACATTTAAATTTTCAATTTGTCACAATCCTTTAGATAAAATGACACTACCTCTCCCTTTTTATTGGAGAGGTGCAGAGTTCGAGTCTTACCGGTACATTATGTTGAATTTAAATCTCACCAAAAAGTGAAACATTTAAATTTTCAATTTGTCACCATCCTTTAGATAAAATAACACTACCTCTCCCTTTTTATTGGAGAGGTGCAGAGTTCAAGTCCTACCGGTACAGTATCTTGAATTTAAGTTTCACCAAAAATTGAAACGTTTAAAGTTTTCAATTTGCCACCTTTATTTGGATAAAGTGACACTATCTCTTCCTTTTCTTTGGGAAGGTACAGAGTTCGAGTCCCACTGGTACATGTGAATATTTGTCTATTGTATAATAATATTTATCTACCGAATGGTAGTACAGGTATTTGAATTATATTTAGTTCATATATTTATCTTTGAAATATATTCATATAATAATATTAATGTACAATTAGATGTAATCATTTTTTTCTCCCAAAAAAAAAGTAAATCTTCAATTTTAATTGAAAAGAACATATACTAAATACACATGCTCAGCAAATTTTTTTGTTTACGTTTTCAGACACTATTTTCTCAGTTTTTACAATTTAAAAACTATTTATTTTATCTATTTTTTTCATTAAAAATATTTTTAATTTTCATTTCCGCTTCTTTCTACAAATATGTTGCTATTTTATTACCATGGAAGTTGACTTAAATTTGAATAGACATATAATATCTAGTATCATTTCAAAACAATTAAAAAACATATCACCTCTATACCCATCTTACTTACCATTTTTCAACAAATTATTCAAATATATCACTTTCATTTTGACATAGAAACCGAATTACTTTTTCAAATATTAGGCCACAAGAAGAGCATTCATCCCATCCCTCCAATATTTTTAAATATAACTACATATTCAAACTTTATTCATTTTGAAAGTATGTGGAAAACATTGAAATTGAAATATGAAAACTAAAATATAATCTAAACCTAGTAATATCACAACTAGAATATTAGTTCGATTTACAAAACATGTTTTGTCTTATTTCACGTACTGATGCATATGACAAATATATTATATACTTTCCTATAAAATATTTAATTGTGGATGTTACATACTTAGCATATCCAATAAAAGATAGAACACATTTGGAACAAAAGATAAAAAATGCCTGTATATCGGTTAAATTTTATAATTTCATTTCTTAAAAAGATATTCTTCAAGTTCACTCTCTTTATTAATTACCATAAATAATTGTTCTCTATTTAGCTAAAACTAGTAATTAAATCAGAGAACATTAAACTACTACTGGTAGTTCAGCATGATCCTGAGAAAAAAAAAAGAAAAAAAGGGGGAAAAAAAGGTCCAGCATGATACTGAAATTCAGTTTCGAGTAACTTGGTTTCATTACTGAAAGGGTTTTTGCAACTACTTTTTAAAACCACTTCTCGGCTTTTAGCTTAAATTAAGTTGCTTTGTAGTATTCGGAAATATTATTGCTTCTGATGTTCAGAAAATTTAGCAAAATAAGCTAGAAGCCTAGAAGCTAGATTTAGAAGCAACTATTGCCGACTTCTGCAGGTTTTTAATTAATTTTCGAACACTCTTTAACTTGTTAGTTCCTGACACTCTCAACTTTCAGTACAATTTTTTTTACAACTTTTCGGTATTCCAAAGCTCTTGCAAACACCCACCTAGAAGTAAGCTGCTAATCTACTCAAAACATCAGGTATTATAGAAAAGAACAGTACATATATAAACTACAGTCATGTTTCAGCCATTGAGGTATAACACAACAAACAAAGGCAAAAAGTTAAGCAGATGATACTCTGGCTTATATAACAACAATATGTTAACCTTATTCTTGCAGTTTCCGTTCTGAAAAATAATTCAGCGGTAGAAGCAAATACTTACAGGCACCTGACTTTCGATAGGAGCAATGAATGAAGTATCAAGTACGCGAGAGGACGCCTTTTGAGCTACAAACAGATAAAAATGACATCTTGAGATTATCATGACGACATATTTGCAAGTGAACTTTGGGGTTCGTTTGACCCACAAAGTGGTCTAGTGCTTAAAACCTCACAATGCTTATTCATGAATACGAACCTTGGAACACTTCCAAGACGGCGAGGATCATATTCTGTTGCTTGCCGAAGAGCCCTTGCAAAAGCCTTGAAGGTCGCCTCGATAATGTGGTGAGAATTTCTTCCAGCAAGCTATTTCCATCCCAGATTGACTTATTTAGACATATGAATTACAGTAATACAACGAATGAAATAAGCATGATTAAAGTAGTTTCCTTTATAGATGGCAAATAAATTGCGTAATCTTTCGTGGGATTCAATTTTCGGTAAGGTTGTCGTGAAAATGTACCTAAAGACCTTCTCTACTAACAAATGTATGAAAGTCTTGACAATAGCCGTCTTAGCGAAGTATATAAAAAGTTGAGACACACATCATACCTGTCTTATATGTAGTGTCATTCCAGAGGTATTGACCAAGGACTGAAAGAAGTGCTCCACCAGCTGGAAGCAGCAAAATGTTTGAGTAAATTCGATTACATCAGAAAATGGAAGCTAGAGTAAAGTCGATTACATCAGAAAATGGAAGCTATGTCATATGGACTAGACTGGAATTAGGGTGAAAGAAAAGATTTGTATAAAATAATAAATATTTTACAATGATCAACTCCAGTCGACAGCATCTGCGTGGAACTTCAAGATAATTTGAATAAGAACAACCCATGAATGTGAAGTTACTTAAACAAGAAAGCATGCCTGTGTGTCGTAGGTTCCAACTCTCTGTGTTGGTATGCGCAAGTCATAGCTCAAATGAGGTCTTCCAGATAAATCCTATGAGAGGAAATATAAAACATGAAAATATTGAAGAATCCTAATATTCTCATGATGTGAGGAACTATGTTGTCAGAGACCACAAAAGATTGTTGTTCTAACTAGTTGCATAATCAGACATGGTAATGTCATGTTGTATGGTGTGAAAACTGACTGAATGGTTTGAGGAACTCAAGAAAAGTAACATCCAAAATGCATGAAAATCATATCCATCTCTATGTGACATACCAGTGAAACATGAACAAGAGCTTCATCAAGCGGAGCTGAGAAGTCACCAAACCGATTGATACCTTTCCTATCCCCGAGTGCCTGCAGCAAAGCCTGCATGAAGTAACAACATTAATGTTTTGATTCTTGCAGTGGCCACAAATAAAAATGCAGATAAAAGTTCGAATAAGTATGGCACGAAAAAATTTATGTTTATAGGCTTCTATAAATCAATCCCCCTCTCGTTGTTGGAACTTTGTTAGATTAACCACTGCATTTTGAACATCAGACCTTGAAAAACACATATTCATGCGAACAATCTTCAATCGAAGGGTGTCAGAAACTTTGACATGACAAGATCATATGTGACTTATGAATAATCCCCAATTACAAGACCAAACAAATCTATATTGCCAGCAACATTGAATTTTAGAAGTCACAGCAAACAAAGCATACAGCAGTAGAAAAATAATCTGATCTAAAAAACTTTGACTCATTAAAATGCTCCTCCCAAACTTACAGTCCCAATGGCTAGGGCAACATCTTCATTTGTATGATGATCATCAATATGAGTGTCACCAGTGGCGTTCACATGCACATCAAACAATCCATGTGAAGCAAGTTGCTGAAACAAAAATGAAGAATGAGCCCAGATTTAGCATCCGAGCAAATAAATGTTTGCAGAAGGAATGCAAAAAAATATAAACTTCATAGAAGAAAGTGTAATCTGCATGCCTACTCAAACAATCTTAGAAGTCAAAAAAGGGCGAAATTATAATAACATCACCAATTATCCAAGTACTGTTTTCAGCATCTAGAAAAGACATGGCAAAGTTGGCACCACGTTTTGCCATTGTCAATTAATCATCAAATAATCCCCTCAAAAACACACAGAAACCAAATAATTCAATGGTTAGAAAAAGAAATATTTTTCAAATGGGAAACAGGTAAAAGAAAAACAAGGAACTACATAAACTTTTTTT
>JACFYI010001436.1:785383-801018 GCA_014898755.1 Handroanthus guayacan | reverse complement strand
AATTATATTTTACAACTGAACTTTACAATAACCACATAAAGAGAACAACACTCCCATCATCTTAAAAAGCATTTAAGCTTGTAAGTAATATAAAATGTAACAGTTTACGCAACATCATTTCCTTAATATTACAAAACCCGGCCAAATAATTCGAATTTCCATAAAGAGAACAAAAGAAAAAGGAGGAATACAGAACCAATGGTAAATGAACAAGGAAAGAAGAAGACAAATACTTACATCTAACATGTGATCAAGAAAAGGAATCCCTGTATGATTTTCAGCCACCGCATTACCGTCCAAATTAATCTTCACATTTACATTTGTTTCTTTGGTAACCCTCTTCACCTCTCCAGTTCTTCCTCCTACACTTGTCCACAATTATCAAATACAGAGCGAAATAACAAAAAGATAAAACTTGAATTAATTTCACAGCTAATTTACCTTTGTCTGTTGTTATAGCTGGAGAACCGTTGTCGTCTAGAGCACGACGGACAGTGGAGTCCATTGGAGCTGCCAGGAGGTGTGTGGAGATGAGTTGTAACTTGCGCTGCTGACGGTGTACGTAAAGGGGAGCACACTGTGAGGGATGAATCCGTGAGCTACAAAGACGGGATTGGGGCAAAAAGGATTGGCTAAGCGACCGGTGAGGAATTGAAAGCTCCATACATGGAGGAACTGAGTGGATGCAGGGTGGAAAGCGGCGGCGATTGGTGGCGCTTGGCGGGCAGGAGAATAGGTATATAGTTTTACTCTGAACCAAATCGCGCATCTCCAAATGCGATTTCAGATCATTTGGAAAATGTAACGTGAAAAGTCCAAAAAATAATTAAATAACGAGAATACCCGAAAAAGAAAATATATATATACATATAGTCATCGTGGTACACTAAATCCGTGGGCTTAATTTTTTCATTAGATAAAACAAAAAGTATCTATTTATGCTAAATAGTATCATTTTTCCTCAAATTAAAAACAAAAAATATCTATTTATGCTAAATAGCATCATTTTTCCTCAAATTTTTAAATATTTTTATTTGAATTTATTATTATATAGAATAGTATGATTGAAAAATAAATTTGAAGATAATAAAGTTGGAAAGAAAAATAAATATTAAAAAGTTAAGTGAGAAAAGAGAGAAAAAGAAAAACTATTTTACATTATCTTTAAAAACAACCTTATAATTATCTTTTAAAATAAAATTAATTATGAGAGTCTCATGCTTAATATATATTAGCAATTGTGATACCCTCGATGCATATGCTTAAATTTTTTTATTTACAAAATTAAAAGTATTTATTTATTTTTAATAATAACAGATATTTCTTAATTATTGAATATTATTACTTGAATTTATCATGTAAAATAATATGATCGAAAGATAAATTTGAAGGTACTAAAGTTGGAAAGAAGAAAAGTACAATTGAAAAAAAGAATGGAAAAAAAAATATTGAAAAAGAAAAATGATTTCTTTTTAATTTTTATAACTACTTTGTCATTATTTTTTAAAATAAGGTTATTTTTGTACATTTAGCATGACAGAAAAAAAAAAAAAATTACCTTTGGTCCTCTTGCTTTATATATAATATTATATATAGTATAGATAGTATAGATACTAAAAATATAATATATGTTTATATATATAATAATTTCTAATTTGTGGACAATGCTTCGTATTATGGTCAAGGTCTGTGTGTCCTTAAGTGGTTTTGATAGTTTTTACATCTCAAGTTCAAATTTTTAGTGTATATTTATTACATTTATATATTATTTACATGCCTTGCTACACCTCATTAACATGGCAAATTCGAATTTTACGCTACTATTACGAGATGATATTATTTGTTAACCAAAAGAAATATAACATAAAACATTATAATAAAAATCAAACTCAAAGCTCGATCACAGAGAACTTATCAACTAATAATTTAAAAAACCATGCATATACAAATAAAAACTCAGATAAAAAAAAAAAAAAAGAAGAAAGAAAGAAAGAAAGAAATCTCATTTTCTTGACAGCATTTCACTTTATGACACTATCATCGAGTTCCAGACTCAGAACCCTACCTACATTCTCCACACACGAAACTTCTATCATTGAGTTCCAGACTCAGAACCCTACCTACATTCTCGACACACGAAACTTTATACTCGATGCATCATCAACTTCCTCCATATTGAGTCTCTTAAATCCAACCCTTCGTTTAACTCTATAAATCACACAACAAAAATAAGGGATTATACCAGTGTATCCCTCCATTCCCACAATCTTTCTCGTTCAGATTTGCTGACTAACTTCATTTATATGAGCTGGCTGGAAACAAGAAACTGTATAATAATATAGCAACAATACGACTTGCCTGCACGTTCGGTATTAGTGGTTCCCACGAATAAACTTAGCTGCAACAATCATCAATCATCATTCATCAAAATACCCCCGCGATTTGGCATAATACGAAAATACCCTTGAAGTTTGAATAGTTACCATTAAATCTCCTACCATTTGTCAGTTTACGAAGAACTCAATAGCAGTCGTGCAACATTAAAATTACACCTCCTGAAAATCTTACATATAAACTGAAATATTACAAATAAACCCACAAGAGGGTCTACTGGGGAGTTTTCACTAGGTGACTCGAGGTAAGGGTGTTATGGTAATTATCCCAGCTTCAAGGGGGCATTTTGGTAATCATGCCAAACCTCAAGAAGTGTTGAGATAATTATCCCAAAATTATACAATCATCCATGAAAATTATGATGAAGCAGGATTAAATATTGATATATTCCAAAATCACCCGCTTTTTCACATACGGAAGACAATATAATCCGATGCTGAACAAAGAAAAAGATCTCCTAAGGCTAAAAGTATGATCTAGAGATATGTACACAGTATCAATGAGCACTACACAAAATATATAAACCAATAAAGTAGGCAGGAATCGAAAAAATTTGTTACCTCTATTCAAGAACTTTTATCTTATTTCATCACATTTTTGTCGTGTCCCTTTCTGCCTGATTCTTTGGTCTTAAGAATGATGGTTTTGAATGACTGATTGCCCTTCTCCGACCCTTAAGCCTCTCCTGAGAACGAATAAGCCCAGATTCCAGAATTAAAAACAGTGCGCAATCACTCAGATGCCGTTCTCAGTTCTTGCTGCATTCAGAGCTGAAGCTTCACAAGATGAATCAGCCACATGAGACGTTTCGTTTTCTCCATCAGGTTTATTAGTTTTAGCAGAATCAACAGTCTCCTGAACAAGACCCGTAACAGCACGATCATTTTCCGCATGGACAGGGTTTTCATTCTTATTGATTGTTCCACCGGATCCAGAAGTCAGCTGTGGATCACTAACTTCGACATTTCCCTTAGAGCAAGAGGCCGTTTCATGGCACCTGGCTTTATCACTAATCTCATGACCCGTTGAGGAGTCTACAATATCTCCAGCAGCATCAACTTTAGCTTCTGTAGCTGCAGCCGAATCTCCAGAAGGTTCTACAGATGAATGAACATCAACTTTAGCTTCTGTAGCTGACGCCGAATCTCCAGAAGGTTCTTTAGATGAATGAACATCACCTTTGGCTTCTGTAGCTGCAGCTAAATCTCTGGAAAGTTCTTTAGATGAACGAACATCAACTTTAGCTCCCGTAGCTGCTGCTGAATCCCCAGAAGGTTCTTTATATGAATGAAGTTCACTTTCCACAGGAGAGTTAGTGTTATCGTTTGCAGAAGGATCTAGCAATTGATGTTGTGTGTCAGAGCTGTTAGCGGAGGCTTCTTTCTGCTCATCTTCCAACTCGGGCTTGACAGCGGTATTTCCCTTGCTTGTAAGAAGATCGTCAGACGCAACTGGTGCTGGAGAACGGGAATCCAGAGCATCAACCTTGCCGTTAGTCTTGGACTCGTGGGGCCCTACAGAATTGCTACCCGACTGTCTATTTTGCGCCAAAGATGAATCAGCATCAGATTTTTTTACTAGAACAGGCAATTCAGGTTGATTGCTAGTTGATTCGGAACCCTTCACACGTACAGCTACAACAATAAAGGCCCAAGTCAGGGACAAACATAACATGTTTAGACCGCATAATTTCTACGTCACACAAAAAAAAGAATACATATATATATACACACACACATATATTGTTTACCATCAGAATTTTCTTGCTTCACCAACTGCTTCTGCAGCATATCGGTCCCTGGAAACACTAACATATTCAGGGACTTTATTTCTTTCTTGTGTACGTCCTCAAGTTCGTGGAAACCAAAAACTGCAGTCCACATGTTCGTGTGTTCTGAAATCGCTGGAATAATTAATTGCCCAACCTCGAGTGCACAAAGTTCCTGGAAATTTTCCGAGTAATTTTTAGCAGGTCATAACAACAGTGACAGAAAAATCGTTTGTTGATTCACGAGTATAAGAGTTATCCAGAATGCAGAAAGTGATGTATATTTAACAAGCGTAGAATATAACGCAAGTCCAATATTCTTACAGCTTCAATTGCGGACAGAAGGCGTCGACACATTCCTTGCTGCCTATAGATCTCACGAGTCCCAATAAACGGCATCTCAGCAAGACGGGCCCCATGTAGCCTAGCACGTGGAAATAAAATGTTCAACTATCAGATTATTTTTCCTTGTTGGTCAATGCAATTGAAGAACTGGCTAAGCATAAATAATTGGGTCATGGAATAACTATGGCAAAACGAAAAAAATCAGGGATAATTACCTCTACACTCTTGAGGTTTGGCATAGTTACTAAATTACCTCCAGCAGTTTGGATAATCATCATTACACCCCCTATCATTAATCCAACTAACACATAATTACAATTACACCCTCTGAGTTGACGCATAATTACATTCACATCACGTTATCCAGGAGGTCTACCTGTAATATTGCAAAGATTTTAATGGTGTCCAACTGTGTAACTGTAATTATCCATCTGCGGGGTGTAATGGTAATGATAATTATCCAAACTTCAGGAAAGTTTTGGTCATTATGCCAAAACTTAAGGGGTGCGGAGGTAATTATCCCTAACAATAATCAATAGAAGCTGCTGCAGATAAGGCGAGAGAGTTATTCTTCTCATCACGAACTCTTGCGAAGAGTATATGATCATCCATTAACAAAAATATTTTTCAATTATTACTACCACAGGCACAGATAATGTGAAATATTGTTTAATTACCTGATAGAAGCTGCACATATTATCTCATCACTCCGCTCCAAAATTGCCGTATAAAATCCACGAAAATTCAACCGGTTAAAATTTGATCTGCGAGATTCGAGACAAATGATCACTAGTCCTCCGTTTCTAAGGACAAATATTAGGATGTGAGTTGCATTATTTTGTATGTGCATGCCAGCTTACCCGCAGTTATAGACAACATTATGTATCATATTTATCCCACTCTTCCTGTCAATGATGGGAAGAAAACACTCCTCCATAACAGATAATGCAACAGCTAGCTTAGAGTTGCATTCAACCCTTTGAGCAAATCCACGTTGGGAGGGATTGGAAACATCTGTTCGTTGAATAAGAGACCACGAAAATCCCGCTTCCAGTTCATGTCGAACTCCAAGAATTTTTTGTAAATGGTCATGGAGCTGTAGAACGAAAAAGAAAAATATGACGAAAGTTTACTCTGAAGCTGGAATCATGGATTCAATAGGATCATAAAACAGCAAAATCAACAATAAGTTGCTAATATACAGTGAAGCTGACAAAAATACATGAGAACATAGTTCTGCTTAAAGTCAAAGATCCTGAGGTGTGGTCGACAAATGCTCTTTGTCTTGTGCAATCAAAAAAGTAGAGAAGTTCATAAGGAAAGAAAGATGGAAACGAAAGCTAATACCTCTTGGCACTTCTGCCCACAAAAAGATGCACCATTTGAACTCGTGGGCGGAGCATGTGCCCTCTCACTGCATGATTTGTGATCTATAAGAAGTAAAGAATGATATATTTCAGCATAATTATATTGAAAACAACACACACACATATATATAGCACAACAGAAAGAGACAATGTAGAGAGATGAAGCTACACAAAGGACTCGAATCCCACAAACAATTACATTTTTTCTCACAGAAGCCACATTTGTTGAGTTCATCATCAGCTCCATTGTTTTCTTCAGCAACATTTACACTGACACGCCCACAAAATTTACATTTACAATTTGGACAGTGCCAATCACCTGAAGGAAGCATCTGCAATAAGAGAAAGGAAATAAGAACCTTAACTACCAAGAAAATATACGTAACATCCAACTCGCTAAGAATGCATCATGTCATAATACTTGAGAACAACAAGAGTTTACACTAGACTTTAGCTTTCTTCCTAAGAAGTTTCATCGATGAAAATTCACAGGGCAAAAATCTATGAACGTGCAATTTTCATCGTACAAGCAACATGACTTGACAAAGTATATACACAAATACTTAGTTAATCGAGTTAAATCTAAAATACTTGCAAAAGTGTAAAGAGATTAATTATAGTAGGAATTATACGTGTCACCAGAGACGAGAAAGAATAACAATAATGAATTAAAGGAGCAAAACTAATAAAACTCCATCTAAATTCCATGCTAATTATGAAATAAACAGAAACAAATACCTCAATCAAATTTTCTTTAAAACACACACACACACACACACGAACAAACAAATATCCAATGAGATATGTAGTAAGTACCCGTATTCCTAAACAGATTTGATGGAAAGTTGATGGGCAACTATCACAACAGATCAAGTCACCCCCATCACCACAAATCCCACATGTATCATCATCCGGGTCATCACCATCAACATCAACTGTATGGAAATCTCGTTGTAAAGACTCATCTTGACGATTCCAGGCATCAATTTGGCAGTCCAAAAGAGATGATCCAGACTCCAACACTATGTTTTGGAATGGCTGACGTAACTTGCTGCCAGCATGCAGCTCAAACTTCAAAACCGTAAGAATTTTACTACAGCAACCACAGTGGATCCCGTCTCTTGTAATCCAACCTTCTAACATTACCCGAGACCTCCTTCGGTTCATATACTGCACTTTTTCACTTAATTTTGCCGTCCCAGAGTCAATCAACCAGGCCAAGACTGTTCTTTTTCCACTATATGGAACATACCCATCATTGTCCGAGTTATCCCCTTTGTCCGAACCACGAACCAGAAGGGTGCATCTCCCAATTACTTTACTTGTCCTTCCCTGGACAGAAGGTTTTTCAACTCTGACTTTTGCGGACTTCCTTTTGGGCGAACCATCCCTATTTGAATCATCATCACTATCTTGATCCACTTTACATAATTTACCTCTTTTCGACTTACAATTCTGTTTCATATATGAATTTATCCGCTCCTCATTCTCATCACTGTCCGAACTCTCTGCAGCCTCTCTTCCAACGGATCTCTTAGCACTCTTCATCACGGCGCCTTCATTTCTTTTCCTTTTCTTTTCTTCCTCAATTTTCTTCTTTGTTTGTCTCGTAAGTTTATTTATCAAATCTTCTGATAGAGAAGCAACTGAGGAAGAGCCAACATTTGCTTTAGTTTCACCATTATCTTCCTCTAATTGTTTCTTAAATGCATCATACGCCTTAACAATTGACCAATAAGCTGTTCCAGTGGGGTTAATGTACACAGCATCTAAGTAGTCTCTGTTCCGTCTCGGTCTATAATCTATAGTCCATCCAGCATCAACTAACATCCCTCTTATTTTTTCTCTCAACATTTGCTTCTCAGTACTTCCACCACGCTTAGTTTTCCCTTCTTTTCCTTCTTTGCCTTTTAAAGGGGTAAAATTTTCAGGAGATGGAGACCTTTCTTCCTCCTTTTTCGTAGTTTTCTTCGAGCTATGTAGAGATGGTGGTGCCAGCTTCAACACATTATCAGTCCCATGAATCTCTGAAACTCTAGACTTGCTGCTCTTATTTGATAATGGTTTCACCTTTTCCGGTTTTGTCTCCTTCTTCAGCTTCCCAGCAGACACATCCTGATTTTCAGATGGATTTGAAGTCTGATAATTGGGCAACGGGGCAGCCAATTCCTTCTTGATGACATCATCGGGCCTAGAACCTTTTCTTTCTTTAAGGTCCCGATGATCATAATTCTTCGGCTGAGAAGGAAAATCCATTTTCTTCTTCTTATTCACCATAACCTTCAACACCCCATTCTTGCCTTGCAACCTAATTGGCTCGTTAGCCGTCTCCTGATACTTCAACCTTAACAATGAAATCGGCATGTGTGCTTCATCCTCCTCCAACTCAAGCCCCTTACTCCTCCCACTACTAGAACCATCAAGAGACGAGCCGTGCTTACGTTTATCGACAACCACATTCCTATTCGATGAGCCAACACCAGATTCCTTTAGATTCTCACTGCCACTTCGCCTAATGGATTCAAACCTATCCTCAAAATACTTACTCCTTCCATCGAATTCGTCATACTCATCAAACTCGAACAAATCCAACCTACTCCTCTTCCTCTCAACACCAATGTCAATCCCAGCACTGTCTCTCTTATACCCCATTGAGCCATTGTTCAGTCTTTTGTCCATCACCTTTCTTCTCATGAACTCCAAGGACTCATCCTCATCGCTCGAACTTGAACCACTTTCGTCTATTCTAGCCCTCTTTTTCCCTTTACTACTATCAGTCAGACCACCCAACCCTCCTCCTGAATTGTTATTCCCAACTCTCTTTTTGATAATCAAACAACCTGATGAGCTTTTCTTCTTTATCACTCCTGATCTTCCACTCCCTTCCATTCTCATGCATCAACTACACGAAACTCCTTTAAATTCTAATCAAATTCTCACGAAACTCAACCCCAGATTAACCTAAAAAACACATCTATCGCAAAAGGGTTATCAATTCTGTAACCCAACATTACCAGATCTGAAGCAAAACTAAAAACTCACCAAGAGTACTTAACAATAGTCAATGATTATCGATGAATTAAGTGATTCCTTTTACCTCTCCGTAAACCCAGGAGTGTTCGTTTAATCGGGATCGATTCTAACTTCGTTTCATAATTTTACGGCAAAGCTATGGATAGAAAAGCCAAGAAAGGCAGAAAAAGATTGAGAGAGGGGAGATACATAGAAGGAATTCCCTTAGATTTCTTTGTGTATACATATAGCAGAGCCCTATTGTATTAATATTAATAATATGAAAAGAAGGAAAAGGTGCAATTGGTTAATATGAACTCTGTTTGTATTTTTTTTACGAATCGGTTTAAGCAAATTGATAACAACTAACATTTGTAGATGGGTGTGCCTATATTTAATTTTTATAAGAATTAAAATATTTACTTATTTTTCAATAATGGTAAGTGTTTTTAAAGTATTGACTATTTTTACTTGAATTTATTATGTAAATAACATAATTGAAAAATAAATTTGGAGGGTATAAAGTTAGGAAAAAAAATTAAAATTAAAGAAAAAAAAATGAAATAGTAAGACAAGTATCAAAAAAGTATTTTGTCATTATCTTATATAATTATTTTGTAATTCTTTTAAAGTGAGTTATCAAAAAGAGTTATCAATAGAGTGAGTCAGCAAAAAGAGTTATCAAAAAATTTACTTAAATCAAAATAATTATGTAAGGTACTCTTGCTATGTTTATACATAGTAAAGATTAAGTTGGGAATTAAATTCGCAATGAAAGCTTAAAATTTCTCAAAAGAAGTGGGCCATTTCAAAAATCGAGCCCATGAAAATAATGAATATGTATATATATATATATATATGATAAATATATTATTTTATGGGTTGTTTTAGTTGTTGGATCCATCTATGTAATTCTAATAATAATAAAAGTACAAAACTCTTATATGTGCCATTATGATTAATAATTTAGAAACATATATATTTTTAAAAATATTTTTTAATAAAATAGTGCATATTTATATTTATCATTTAGTGTTGTTTGTGTCAAATTTTAATATTAGGCTTTGGATTTTTTTTATTTGTAGTTATTATTAATGAACTCGAATATTATAAGATATTGGATCGAATTCAAATAGAAAAATCAATTATTGGGTCCATAATTTGATCCATGTTCAACCCATTAACAACTCTACCGTGCACGCTCCTCATTTAATGGGTTAGGCGGTTTTATGCTCACTCCTAGTCATCAGTGAAAATCGAACTCGTAATCTAAAAGTCATGAGAGGTTCACCTTTCTTGAACTGGCCGTATCTCACCACCTCGGCATTTGCACACAAGGTTTGCTCAGTTGAAGAAATATTTGGGCCGGAATCATTAAACATCCCATGGACTGATCACTCTTGCCTCACAACATTGGTCCATGATTGGTTTGGGCCTAATTAAATATTATTCCTACACGGGCCTCAATTCTGCGCTCTCCGTCTCTCTCTTTCTAAAGTTATTAAAAAATACTTTTAAATATCAAAGCTTTCTTATCTTTTGCGAAAATTAGGAGTATTTGAATTTCATATTTAAGAATTTGAAATCCCTCAATTTATACAACTATTTCAAGTCACTCAATTTTTAGGGAAAATATTGTTTCAACTGTTACAAATTCGATGAGAATTTTATATTTAAAAAGACAGTCTCGAAAGGTGACAAAAGAATCACACCAATTATTTCTAATTTCTTTTGCACCAAAAAGGTTCAAATCGTGAATCAAGGGCCCATGTATCAATTATTTCAATTCTCTCAACTTTTTGCCAGAGAACAACATTGGACATTATGAAACTTTTACATGAAATAAAGACAGAAAACAAGAAAAGAGATTCTCTAGGACAATATATTAAAGTTCAATATTTTGGAATGCATATTCCTATTTCCGATATAAATCAGTTAGTAATGTGCATAAACTCATTTCAACAAAAGTTGAAGTCCCGTTTCACCTGAAGTTGAGAATTTACGAGCTGCAAAAACTGCAACAGCACATTATAAGCAAATCCCAAAACCTGGTATGCTCAGCTATGGGAACAGCCACTACCCAGACAACTTGGGATGTTGTCCTTAATTCAAGAATGCAATAAAAGATGACTATTCGACAAGTTTCACAAACCCGTAGCATCAACTGGTAGAGAAGTTGCCCGGTGAAGCGAATGTGGTGGCAATGCACCGAAAGAGAAACTGTTGGCTGTGTTCTTGTTTGCTCGACTACACCAATTATACGCAGATTCATAATCGTAAACACCATTCTTAACGGAATTCATGGATTTCGGTCCACATTCATTGTTCTTGGCTTCTGTATCTTTCTTGCATCCTTTGTTGTCTGAATCTGAGTTCGAAGATTTTAATGTTGCCCCAAGTTTTCTATCTTTGAGCTCCCTCAACTGCATTTGATATTTGGCCTTTAGCCATCTTAGCTCCTGTCGTATATCATTCTCATAAACTTCGGATAGAGCTGAAGGATTCATACTAGACGAGCCTTGAACGTTAGATGCATCTTCCTTGTTGGTTCTTACTCTTCTCTCTACCTTATCAAATGTCAGTTTTACGGAATTTTCATGTTCATCGACACCATCGATTTGTGAACTTCCATCAGGTCCCTCATGCTGTGCCCATATATCGGTAAAGGGCACTCCATCGGACTGGCTCGATCCCATAGGAGCACCATCGGTAACACATTGCTCTGACCCTTCAAATTGGTAGGTGATCTCTTCAAAACGGCCGTGTATAGCTCCACATCCATGTTTAGAACATTCAAGAACTTGCAAGTTCTTGCCTGATGCGTGACAAGATAAATAACCGGCAAGAGAACCATCAAAACCACAATTGTGACAAATACCAGTGCTTTTATGGTCCGGATTTTCATCTACACCAGGCCCCGTTTTCCATTCTGGTACCAATGAAGCGATTTCACCATCAATCATTTCTGTGATCTTAGTCACGTCTTGGTCCGTGATATCCAACTCAGAAACCATTTCATCGGCAACACTCAGAGCTGTGTCGGTTTCAATATCGAAAGGAAAATAAATGTTGCGGACACGACCTGCAAAGACCAAAAATGATGAAAATGATTCTATTTTTCTCACAGTTCGACTTAGATGAAAGCAAAGTTTTAGTTTTTACCTTCCTTATCTGCAATTCTAAGTCTCAAAAAGATATTGTCGTCTTCTCTTCTTCTTCCTTTGATTGTAATGTCTATGTTTTCCAGGTGTTCATCCTCATGAGTCGTAAATAAATCGATTTCAT
This sequence comes from Handroanthus guayacan, assembly GCA_014898755.1. Lineage (NCBI taxonomy): Eukaryota > Viridiplantae > Streptophyta > Magnoliopsida > Lamiales > Bignoniaceae > Handroanthus > Handroanthus guayacan. The sequence goes on along the minus strand of JACFYI010001436.1, from coordinate 788,847 downwards.
TTGCTTCGTATTCAACCGAGTGGCAATCCAAGTCGTTTTCTTGTTCGTAAGTAAGAAAATTTGTGTACCCATTGACTACAGAACTGGTGGTGCTATGATGAACACTCAAGAGAGGCTGGCCTAGAACTGGGATTATCTCATCATAGTCTCTCGGATAATTTAACGGCCTCAAACCATAAACATAATCATCGATTTGGAGAAAAGGGTCGTTCAAAAGCTCCCAAGCCGACAACCTGTTGGACACCGTTGCTAAACATTTCTCAACAAATCTATAAACCTCGGGATCCTTAACTTTGTAAAGAGAATCCGGTTTCTTTCCCTAAAACAAGAAAAAATAACATCTATGTTAGACTATGCTACGGAACTACGATTTCAAATTGGTAAGAGAATAAGTTTGAGTTCTTACAGAGATCACTTTCTTATAAATTTGGGCCGGATGGGTGCATTCGCTATACGGATACTCAAACGTCACCATTTCCAAAATGCACATGCCGAATGAATAAATGTCTACTAATTCATTGTATTCCTCTTCGTACACCTCCGGAGCCATGAATTCCGGTGTCCCTAATAAAAATTCAAAATAGTAAATAGCAATATAACGTAAAGGGGTAGTTCTCTATTTCTCTAATCCACATTTCCGTGGAGTAGTCTGATTATGAATTACTGCTGAATTTGAAAGTACTGCCAAAATTTAGCTGAACTTTAACTTGGAGTATATCAAGTAAGTACTTCTGCTTGTCCAAAAGTTAAGGAGAAAAATGCTAAAAGTTAAAAGCATCATTCATAGAACTTCAGCAGCGTTTTGATACTTTTAACTTCTCTTTTCAGATACTCTCAACTTTTGCTACAATTTTCTGTACGACTTGAAAGATAAAAATTTCTAGAATTAACTACCAATACAACACAAAGTGGTCGAAAGCACGTGCTATTGGTAAACCATCCAATTCCCATTCTCCAATTCTCGACGGAACTCTTATCGCTTGCAAATAAAATTCCTCAACAACTATTTCAGTAACTTCAAATATATAAAATTTACCTACACACCGATCAGCATGGGATTTCCGAAGAATCGCAGCAAGGCCAAGATCTCCAATCTTGACTTCACCATGATTTCCATTGACAAAAATGTTATCACATTTGAGGTCTCTATGAATCACCGGAGGGTCGTGGCTATGGAGATAAAGAAGACCGTGCAAAATTTGCCTGCACCAATGTTTGATTGCTCTAATGTTGACCCTCTTATGTTTCAACCTATACCTTTTGCACATTAATAAAAAAAACAGACAAAACTCAATCAAAACTCTTAAGTTACCAAATTATTACAAGAATCTAAGACAGAGATTGAGATCTTACTCTCTGAGAGTACCAGAAGTGAACATTTCTGTGACAAAATTGATGTTTCTATTAGCAGTATCAACCCAAGATGTGCAAAACTTCATAATGTTGTTATGTTTTAATGTCTTAAGAAGATGAATTTCACGATAGAGTCTCTCAAGATCCTCTGGGCTCTGCAAAAAATCATAAAGCTTCACTTGGTTCCATGCTACTTCAATCCCTTCATATTCATCAAATGCTCTATAACTACAAGACAACAATAAAAGCACAGAAATCAAAACTGATTTTCTTACAATATTAAGGTGATATTTGCAACAAATTATGCAAATACATAATCAAGTACTTTTGCTTAAAGTTGATAAAAACATATTATAAACAAAAGCATTTAGTGTCTCAAAACCATCAAATAATGTGTTGTAAGCAGACTTTCCGGGCACTTAAAAAGATTATAATCATATATATGTTTTTATTGGGAATAGCAACTTGTAAGCATCCTTATACGGTGGCCCCAAGATTGCTTATAAGATTATATATTATTATTGATTATTTCTAAAAAACTTATAATATAAGCAGAGTTTCTAATCACTTAAAAACAGTTTCAAGCAACTTGTATTCAAAAAAGTGCTTTTATAATCGGTGACGAACACAACCTAATTAACAACAAGAGGGATCAAGTGTTTGGGAAGGCTAATATAGGACAATGAAGTACATACACAGTCTTTGAAGCCCCTTTTCCAAGAATTACATTGTACTGCAGTCAGAAAAAGAAAACAGAAGGCACCCTTAAATCCATGAAATAACACAAATTTACATTATTGGAAACAAGAAAAACAGAAAGAATCAATACCCTTCCATATCTTCCAGTGGGATCAATTTCTACAAATCCAGAATCATCTGAATCAAGATCAATAACACCATTCATACCTTATATATATGTTTAATTTTCTCACTCTTGATTTTTCTCTCTCTGGAAAGAAATAATGAATACCCAATTCAAGAATTAATATAAGTAATCTTCTCTGCTAAAGAAAATGGTGTTAAGCACAAGAAAAAGTAATTTTTGACAAAGCCCAAATCCGGACAAAAACCCATGTCGCCATTGTTGATCTCTTTCCTTCTTTTGTAAATGGTTTTCACTTTCTATCTCATCACGGGCTGCAAAACAAAAACCACACACTAAACACACACTGATTGACCCACAGTTTAACCTTTTTTCTGCTGGATGTGGTGCTAACATGTGTGTATGTATGTATAATGTATGTAATACACATAAATTTTCCCAAGACAGATAGGCCTGAAACGGACTGACAGAAGGGGACCAACGAGGTTGTATTATTAAATTAGCTTTTGTCTCTGTGGCATTGGGCTGTAGTACAAGTGGCTGTTGGAGATTAGTGTTAATTGTGGTACTTTGTGGGTTATAGAGAAATTGGAGGAAATAATTCTGCATCTCTTTGAATTGAGTTCATGTAATCATGTGTTTCGAAAAATGGGGTTTCACTTCTTTTTTCCATGTGTAATTTTTGAATGGATAGGGTGGGTTGTATTTAATGTGTTATTAATTACATATCTATATATATGTATCTTATTTTTTTAATGATTTATAAATTAGTAATAGATTTAAATTAACAGTAAGATAATGTTCATAACTGATAATATAATTTAATGTGACAAAAATTAATATTTTAAATTAATAACACCTTTTCAATTAATCTTGCAAGGCACAACGTTGCCAGTTTTCAAAAAAATAAAAATTATAAACCGACGGCAAGACCAAGTCCGTCTAAATAACATCCAAGTTGGTAGTAATAAATTTGAATATTTGTTAAAAAAAATGATTTTTTAAATATTAATTTGGGTAAACAAGCTGAAATGTGCCTTCACTAAGTCAAATATGACTATATGAGGCATGCAAAAATCAAAATTTAATATTACTTTAATGTCCTTACCTACCCCACCGGAAATTCCATTGAGAGGTGGGGTTTACCGACCACAAGTTGAATCCCCAATAATACAAATATTAATTTGCCTTGAATGACGTTGGTAAATGATAGAGTTTGGTACTTTTACGTACAATTTGTCATCATTAGTCCAACTTTATTATCTTAATAAGCATACCTAATTATCTT
>JACFYI010001436.1:761722-776940 GCA_014898755.1 Handroanthus guayacan | reverse complement strand
AAAAGTGATAAGTCATGCAATAAGCTAGTCTTACTAACTAGAGTGATTATCTTGAAATCATCTGCCCCTACATAAGTTTTATTCACCACATTTACATAGTGCAGGCATTATGCGGTATACATATGATGCATTATCTATCTGAAACTCTGTGGTAGATTGCATTGTCTCAAAAGTGACGATAAACGAAACAAATACAATAGTGAAAGAAAATTCAATGAGGGCATACTCTTCTTCTGAGTTGAGTGTAGACGAATCCACAACTTCTTTAGGGGAGAGAATAGGGATTGCATCCACCCCATTTGGAGAAAATGGTGTTGTTGTTTCTCATGGTAGGTGAGAGAGTTGAAGGGGGCGAAAAATAAGAAGGAAAAACAGGGTTTAGAGAGAGAAACTACGGTGGTTTTGCTTAGACAATGGGTGAAGTTTAGGTTTCACTATTCTTTTAATAACCTTCTTACATTCCCTTGCAAACCAATCATGCACACCAACACTTTTCTGCTTGGTGAAATGTCTCTGTCATTGTCTTTGCACTTGCAGTAGAAGATGGCACTCTACCTATCAGGAAAATAGTTCTTTCCAAGCTTTCTGAGACCCCTTTTCTGTTCTCTTCTTCCTCAAGCTACATCTTGTTTTTACATTATGCTTATTTTTCCCAAGTATTTGATTGCTTTCTTCTAGGGATAAGTACCTTGACACTCTCTGAGGTTTGACTTAATTTTATAGAAATTACAATATCACCTCTTACTATTAGTTCAATGATAAAAAATTACGGAGCCTATATAACATTACAATTAGGCCCTGGAAACTCGAGTGTATTAGATTAGAAGGTGATTCACTGTTGAGCAATGTTTAAGTCAAACATGTTAGATTTTCAGGGTGTTGAAGCTTTTATTATTGTAATTTTTCAAATTACGTAGAGTTTTTTCAAGATATTGAAGCTTTTATTATTGTAATTTTTCCAGTTACGTAGAGTTTTTTATGATTAGATCATATTTCATTGGATTGTTGTAGGCAATTATCCCTTTTTCCTAATGGGGTTTCTTTCTATCTCTTGTATATTTTAAGAAAACGTACTATAAGAGTAAGGAGTATGTCTCAAGTATTCTGACCCTCCGGCCCAGTTTAACAGGTAGGTTTCTTAGAACTTTGCTGAGTCATTGTGTTCTTTATTAAGTTATCACCTTGTCAATAAGTCACAGGTCCTCTGTGGTCCAATGTAGTATTCTTTGGTCAAAATTTCACTCTACTCTCTTGTTTAGAAGCCACGTAAGGTTAAAGTTTAGAGGGCTAATACGCATTTAATTCGGGATAGGATGGACAAATAGAATTTGGAGTTACGGTGACAAGCACGGAGAATCTCCTATCTTAGAATAGTATTTCATTTTCTATCTCATTGTATAAATTCTTGTCAATTATATTAAATATTTTCTTATAAATACATAGAGTTGTAGATATGATGCACTTGACATAAATCCATATAATAGAATAAGAGATGAAATATAAAACTGAATAGGGGATCCAGAGTGGGTGACAAGGCTGTTAGGATTCTGTTGGAATTTTCTGTTCCAAAATGGTGTTTCATTTTCTGTTCCATTGTATGGATGCTTACCAAGTGTATTAAATATTTTTTTATAAAAATATAGGGTTATGGATGCTATACATTTAGTAGACATTCGTACAATAGAATAGGAGATGCAACACAAATTGAAATAAAGGATCTTGAGTGTTTAGGATCGTCAACTGTTCTCATACGATATTCCATCTCTTATTTCTTAGATTAATTACATGTCATGTATTTAAAATTAAATCCTTAAAAATAGTTCTTAAACACTCTATTAAGTAGGAACTTATCCAATTCTTACAAATGTATTTTACGAAACTCTCCCCAAGCCCAGTCGAGTAAATCTTGGGACCCAGAAAATACTCTAAAAGGAACATTAGTGACACAAGAATTTTTAGCCCACGGAAACAACTCCCTGTTGATAATTAATCATACGTATATAATTTGACAATTTAATGACGGCAAAATTGTTATGATTTTTTATCTCACTAATTGCTAATCAATAATATTGTGAAATCTAAATGCAATTCTATCATTATTAAATTCAGAATATTATTAATATGATTTAATATGTGTAACTAATGGCACGTTTAATATTGTTTGTTATTGAAATTCTTTAAGTTTGCTGCGCATGATCAAGAATCTTGCGAGTTTCATTTGATAATGGGCCTTTAATTTTCTTCTGCTGCTCCATTTTTGGGTCCAGTTAAAGAATTAGTTTAGGGGCCTACTTTTACTATTTTAGACTTGCAGTTGTGGCTGGGCTGCAGCCTTACGTAGCCGAATAAATTAATTCAGATTTCAATCTAAAAATTACTCATAATAGAATTAATTACCAAGTATTATTCTCATTTTACTAATCTTCAGAAAACGATGTTTCTAAAAAAATAAATAATAATAAAGAAAAAGAAAAAATAAAGAAGCAAACTTATTTATTTAATTCGGTAGAAAGCTAAAATACTACTATACATAGAAGTATCTGCTATTTTTAGACTAATTATGTTGATTTCTACCAATAAATAAAACAAAATAAAAATAATACAAATTTAAACAGAAGGTATAAATAGAATCTTGTGTCTATCAAATCATACATATCAAGCGTATTAAATACTTTAAATATGATCCTGTATTACATTAGTGTAACAAAAAAAATACACAATTATTTAATGGAATGTTTGAATTACAGAACTTAGTTGTCCACCTGCTAACAAGGTCTGGGGGCCATGTTATTTGAATTTGAACAGGATTAGGTTGCTTTGGCAGAGATTAGAGTGGTGCATCATTATCAGATAACATTTTTGACTTTATATTTTGACATTAGGAACTAGATTAGACTAAGTCTAGAAGCTCTTTTATTCTTCTTCTTTATTCCCTTTTTAATTTTTACTTATTTTATCTTTGGTTAAAAAATAAAAATCCATATGTCCACATACAAATTATCTAATAATCAACTTGCAAAAACCAAACAAAGATGTCCCACTTCACTAATTTACCTTGTAATTTCAATCTTTTATAAATTCTCCTTAATTCATTATTATGGCAAAATTAGTATGTTCCATCACACTTAGATTTAGCTTCATTAGAATCAAGATTTGATATGTCTAGGACATACCCCACAAGCCCACTAAGTGAAACTTAAATAAATAGGTGGTCTACTACTTATTTGGTTGAAATATTTTGAAAGAAAAGTAATGATTAAACCATGATGATGAAATATTTAGTGGAAATGCAATAGTGGGGATTGGTGTTTCAAATTTTGAAATCATTTTGTATGTAATTTAAGGGTAGGTAATGGTCCATCCAACTTGAGTACACTTGCCCATGTGCTAGAGGATTTTTCATTTGAATCAAGAAAATCATAATCCAAAGTCATGTGTGCCTAATGGCCCTTTCAAACTAGACAAGTCATATTTAGGATATACAAGGTCAAAACAATAGTAAATTTATCCAAAAAAAAAAAAAAAAGGTCAAAACAATAGTTGGTAATGAACTTGTAATTTCAAACATATAAACCTTTACTTTAAATACTGTAAACTATAAAAAAAAAAAAAAACAAAGTGACCATGTTGCAACTTTCTAGATCTTGACAAGAACAAACTTGGATTTATGTTAAGTAGAACGAGTACCAAAGCTTTGACTAATTAATGTGATTATTATATTAATTCATGAGTATTAAAAATTAATCCTTAGTTTTAGTCAATTCCTTCTTTTTTTATACTTAAATAAACTGAGAAATTCACTTGAATATACTTAATAACTAAGATGCAACCGTTACTCATTTTAAAATAATATTTCACTTCACTTTAATTTTTTTGGGTACAATCGTCTAATCGATCGAGTTTGAAGAAAAATTTCAAATTTGAGCTTGAACGCAATATATAAACTCGAATTAGTCAAAGCTTACAAAACCTATATATTGATTCTCAAAGTTAATTAGAAATACAGATCAAGCTCGATTATTTAGATTGAGTTTGACTCAAACTCTTTGTACAATTATTACAAATCAACTGGATTCATCTACACCTTACTTTTGATGTAACATCAATAATTTTTTTTTTTTTTTTTTTATAAAACTTTTGAGCCACCTCTAAAGATTTCATATCTATACTATATATAAAGAGAAATCTCAAGAGGTAGTTTTCATACTAAATTTTATAATTTCAATTTTATCCTTTAACTATCATTACTCATTATTGTTTTTAACATCACTACTCTTCCATTACTAATTTCAAATAACATTTAAAAAAATTCAATAACAGAAATTATGAATGTTAAGTTATGTATACCACAAAAATATATAACTTTTTCTTTATATATTATATTCATTTAATTGAACGTTAATTTATAGACACTATAAGAATATTAGATATATAGTATGAGTCATAAAAAATTAAGTGATAATATAAAAAATGATAAAAAAATATATTTTGCCAGAAAACATCAACCTCTACTATCTTTAAATATACGCGAGGTCAATGCGCAGAATTACTAGTAAAAGGAAGAAAAAATACTCAAAATATCAGTAGCAATCCAGGCATTACTATCTAGGCATTCCAATGTTCTTGGCTAACGTCTACCATTAAATAGAAATATTTTTATCTCATTTTTCGACAAAGAGAAAGATGCGGTAAAAAGCCAAAAGAGTTGATGTAAAAAGCAGCAAAATTCAGTAAAAAATAGTACATTAATATCTTCAGAAACATAAAAAAACAGCCGGTTCAAAATCCCACAATATCCGTTCACGGGTTTATTTTTCTCTTTTTAACTTCATCATTATAATTCGGCCCTTCTACCCTACAACACTACAAATATACTTTGTACTACTAATTTTTACTATTTTCTTACTACCTTATGTTTTGTACCCTCAATTTTTGGCAGGGTGAAAAAATAATTAATCTTATTGATATTGAATTTTGTCGATATTATAATTTTGGTATTCGGACGTGCGTAGATGAGTAAGAATGTGTCTGGAGCATAGTGTAATTCTTGAAATAGTATTGGATGATTATTGTTGGTTTTTCCTTTCTGTCAGAATTTTTTTATGTAGATGATTTTATGATACTATAGTTATGATAATTGTTAAAATCTATGTTTAAGGTGTGATAATAATTATGTATGTTTTAGAGTTGTTCAACAAATTTTACTCAGTTGTTGTTTTTTTGAATAAAGTGACATTGTATCCTCCTTATCATAATGAAGGTACAGTTCTAATCTCACTTGTAGCGTGTGGGTCTTTGTCTATCGCATACTTAGAAAAATTGTTTTGTTCAGTTCATGTATCTTTTATCTTTAAAATGTATTTGATAAGGGTATTTCTCATTGGGATGAGCTAAATCGACTTCAGAGGTCTACATAGAAAAACTAGTGAAATGGTGGGGTCATCCTGCAGAGTAGAAAACATGTTTAACTAGTAGAGAGTGCTATTCGCTAAGGCCCTCTGATGCATAAGTTAGGTTGAGCGAGGAGGTTGGGATAGTTAAAGTAGAAAAACAAGGGCAGTTGAGAAAATTCAATGAAAGTAAATAGTGTGACCCTAAAGCAATAGATGAACTTGATATTTATAGTGGTGAATACTAAGGATTTTGGGTGGTAAAGTCTCTATTTTGGTCCTGGAATTAAGGGCGTGTTCCTTGACCCAAGTGATATCACAGGGTCTAAACTGTCTATTGTTCGACTCGACACAATGGGTGCTGGACTGTACTCATAGCCAGCATGTTTCTTTTGACAAATATTGTAGGATCAATCGTACTACTAGCATAGGGCACATTAAATGAAGCCAGCATAGGCATTCAATGCTCTCTGATATATCATTGATCGTGATAGTAACGTGAGCCGACACCCGATTTGGTTGCGCAGAGGTTGGCTATGATAATGCTGATCGTCAAGGTCAGTCTCATCGGGGAGAACCGAGAGCAAGGGTTTCGGTGGTCGACCCAAAGGGGCAAATGAGTGTGATCGCGAGGTCAAGCATTCATTACTTGGTGATGCATGTTGATGCTTCTTTGAGGTTGATCGAGAATGTTATCAACCCCACACCATGGGTGTCTCGTTACTAGAGCACATCAGGGATGGATCTACAACAAACTTGTCGTACGATCAAACAGAGACATGAAGATAGAATTTCTCCCACATCATTATTGATGTACTGATATTGATGTAATGATTGAGTCAATGTAATCGCTTCTCTATCTCCAAAAAAAAAAAAGAAGAAGAAGAAGAAAGAAAAAAGAAAAAAAGGGAAGTCTTATTCAAGTTGATCTATTTATGTTGGATAATTTCTGTCACTATACAAAGGGTGTATATTCTAATTATTAAAAAACGGAATCTAATTTGAAAATTCTAATTTTTTATTTAAAAAGATGATAAGTTATATATTATCTAGGGTCGTCGAGTAGGTCTAGTTCAAATAGATCAATATCATATTATAACACATTAATACATAAATTAATATTGGTAATATATCAATATATAACATAAAAAATATTAAAAAATATACAAATTCAAGACCAATTCGAGGTAAAACTTGAAATTAATTTGACTTGACTCGAGCTAGCCCGAAGTTGGCTCACCCGCAAACTTAATTTGTTTACCCTTCCACCTCTCCCACGCAACAACTACAAAATTTTTCCGTTAGGCGACCCGATCATGACTGTGCTCTCCACTTAACGGCCTCCGTCACGGTTATAAATACGGGCCCTCCTCAAGTGTCAACACACGCAATATACACTCCCCCTCACACACACACACACACACACATTCTCGTGAGGAGCTTGAAAAGCGATTGCGTGAAGAAGAAGAGTGGTATCTTTGTGTTTTTCCTTGAGATATTCATTTCTCACAGTACACACAGTAAAAGTTTTGCGTGTGTTCCTCGAGAATGGGCAAGAAATTAGATCATGAAACGCAGAAATTAGATGAACAGAGAGTTCAATCCGTACTTGACCTGCTCAAGAAGCAAGCCCCGCTCACTCCCAAACAGGTAATTGATTTCCTCACACACTTTCACCTTCCACTATGCGTTACAAATTTATGTTTACGGTTCCAGCTTTTGCTGTTTCTTGTTTCTTTTTTACTTGCTTCTTTTTAACTTTTTTCAGCAATAAATATAGCCCATTTTATACATTTAGCAAGTTTATTTGAGGTAAATCACATTTTACCATTGTGAAAGAGAAAATGAACTGAAAATTATTATAAAAAATAATAGACTTCAAGTCTTCTTGTATTTTTTAAAATAAAGCTTATTGCCTCTCATGGAAAGGGTTAAAATGTATATTTTTTAAAAAAATAAAGAATAGCTTGACGTGATTTTCTGCTTATTTCGTCTTTCATAAAAAATAAAATGCAATTTACTTCTCTAATTAATCACCTTTTCCTCTCCTCCTCCACACAAGTACATATGATTGTATATACATGAGTAGACACAGCTAGTGGGATTATGTTACATGAATAAGCGTGCTTGTTAGGATCGTAAATGAATCGAGTTGACTTGAACATGTTAATATTAAAATTTATTTAAATTTTCATTGAAATTAAAATTTTTTAGTTCAACTCGATTTCATTATCAAATAAACTTTAGCTGAACAATACTAACTTGATCGTTTTACAAATATTTTACCTATTACTTTTTTAACTAATTAAGTTCAGCTAGCATCAAATTTTAAATCTTATCAAAAAAATAAAAAATAAAAAATAAAAATGCGTCGAATGTTATATAATTTGATACATCAACTTTGAACAATCGATCTCGAGCGAAGTATCGAGAAACTGATTAAAAATTTAAAAATATTTTGGCAGGTAAAGTTCTGCAGCGATGCTTGTGTGGAGAGGTTTCTGAGAACCAAAGGGTACAGTGTTAAGAAAGCAGCTAAGCATCTCAGAACTTGTCTTTCTTGGAGAGACTCCGTAGGCATTGGTATATTTACACACACTTAAACATACACATACATACACATATGCATACGTATAAATATTTGTAGTTTTTGTTTTTCTAACTGATTTTTTATGTGAACTTTTTTTTTTTTTTTTTTTTTTTTTGAATTTTGAAGGAAATTTAACTGCTGATGAATTCTCTGCTGAGCTAGCTGAAGGAGTAGCTTATGTAGCTGGTCATGACGATGAATCAAGACCTGTTATTGTAATTCTTTCTTCTTTTTTTTTTTTTTTAATTTTGTACTATTTTGTCCTTTTAATTAATAAGTAGTTTTAAGGCAGTAAAAATTTAATTATTTTCTGCTGCTGAACTGCAGATTTTCCGAATGAAGCAAGATTACCAGAAATTCCATTCACAGAAACTGTGAGTAAATTGTTTTATCCATTTGTGGAAATGAGCTTCATTTTTATTTTTTTCTCATGTTTCTTTTTTATTTTTTATTTTTTAATCCAAGTTAGAATTATTTATTTATTTATTATTGGGGAAATTAACTTTTTGTAGGTTTATTCGGTTGCTGGTGTTTACACTAGAAGTTGCTATTCAAACTATGGCCAAAAATGTTGAAGAATTTGTTCTCCTCTTTGATGCCAGTAAGTTAATTTCCATTTTGTCATATAGAAATGTTATATATGGCAGATTTAGACTTTTTTTTAATTTTTGAAAAATATAATGCATTTGAGATCTAGTCATAGTTGTTTAACCTTATTTGAAATAATAGAAATATTTATGAAACTTATGAGATGTTATATCATATTTAAAAATAATTTCAATATTTTTATAAAATCATATGTTGGAACTTATAGATGTTACTAATTATAAATTTACAACTGAAATTGTCAACTTTAAATTTGTTAATATTTCAGAGGCAAGAAATCCTCCTTTTCTATTCTAGAGCAACTCATGAATCTCAATATCTAGGAGTTTATAAATTCTTTCTCGGAATTTTAAAAACTTTATGATATTTTATAAGCTTTTAAGTATTATATAAAATATTATCGAGAACATATATTCAAAATCTCTCTTCTAGAAGGAGAAAATTGTCTAATTCCCATTAACTTGATAGTGATATGATAGTGACTGTTAACTTTTTCTTTTCCATTTTTTAATTTAATGGGTGCTTCAATGTTAAGTTTAAAACTATTTTCTTTTACTATAATATATATATATATATATTTTGTTTTAAGGTATGAAAAGTGTCAATTCAACACATACTCTGTCAACCAGATCAGACCACTGCTTTTTTCTCAGTTGGGAGCAGCAATTTTAATGGACATTCCCATTTCTTGGGATGCTAAATCCACTCTGAAAACCCCTTTTAAAAAAAAAAAGAAAAGAAAACTTTTATGAAAATTCATTATCTTTCTAATTAATTACTAATTAGTGAACTAAATCAAGATAATCATATGATTAACACCAAATACTGTCTGAAACTTTGTCAGAAATTGCCTGGACTAACCTTGAAGTGTCACGGTCATGTTTGTTCGGTTTGGGGGTATATTAGGTCATTTCCACGTAAAAGCAAAAGTGGCTATAATTCTCCTTTTTTTATCTGTCAGATTCGGATTCAGCCCAACAGTGATTTGAATTTTTCTGACTTTATTTTTATTTTAAAGAAAAAGGGCACCCTTTTTTTTTTTAAGAAACTGATTTAATTTTTGGGTTTTTTTTTTAATTTGTGATAAAATGCAGGCTTTTTCAGATCAGCATCTGCCTTTTTGAACATGTTACTAGGGGCATTGAAGATCATAGCTGATTATTATCCAAAACAGCTTCACAAGGCTTTTGTCATCGACCCCCCTTCTCTTTTCTCTTACCTTTGGAAGGTACCTGAAAAGTTGTATTTTCAATTTTGTATTCATTGAAAAACATTATCAGTTATCTTGATTCACATGTGTAAAAATATTACGTTATTTCAATCAAATAGTTGATATTTATTACACTATCTAGTGTATTGTTCATGATCATTATGGTTTTGTGATTGTAGGGGGTCTCACATGTGTAAAAATATTACGTTATTTCAATCAAATAGTTGATATTTATTACACTATCTAATGTATTGTTCATGATCATTATGATTTTGTGATTGTAGGGGGTGAGACCATTTGTCGAGCTTTCACCATTGATTGTGATGGTATCATCCATTGACTTTGAAGAGTCGTTGCGATTTAATGACTTGACGTCATACCCTCGAGCAACATCAATGCGTTTTGATTCATCAACAGCGAAACTTGGTTCATGCTCTTCTTCAAGATTTGCATTTACTGTTTCACATCATTTTGATTCAGTCAAACCTTGGTATCTTTCACTGACGGATATGTCTGGATCTAAAGTGGGCCCAAATACCCTTTTAGGTCCAAGCATCTCACCACTCAATGCTAGATCATTCTCATTTGCATCACCCACGGCACGAGCATCACACAACAATGTTGGTATCATAAAAAAGGGCTTCTTCCCATCAACACCGATGCCACAAAAGACACAAAAACTCGATCCATCTATGATCTGCCATCCAAGAACTCCAAAACCTTCATTCCTCCAATCACCAGCACTGTTCTTCCGTAAAGACTCTCAATTGAATCAAGTCGAGAAATTACGTGAATCATTTATGCCCTTTTTGAAATTTTATCGACGACCATACGATGAGATGCTATATAGGTCAAAGATGAGGCCTCCTCTAGGCGGCCTCATCTCTATTGTATCCCCACAATTCAAACGCAAACACGTGTCTATCTCCCAGCGATTTTGATCAAGAAAGAGTACATATATTTTATTGCATTAACCAATATCTCTCATCATTAAATATCTGAATCATTGTTTCTTTATCTCAATTTCAAAAGGAATTTAATGCATGGTACATTAATGTTTTGGTCCCAAGATCATGTAAATAAATAGAGTACGTGCTAAGAGGGACATGAAATATTGTGCAATTAATGTATCACATTTAAGTGCTTTATGGTCTATGAAAACTTTGGTTTCCATAAAAAAACACAGCTTGGAAGTAAGATATCGTGGTCGAAACGGTGAAGTGTGAACATTACATTGGAAATGATACATATTTTTAAGGCCCCATTTGGACTTTGTGCTTAAATAAAATAAAATAAAATTAAATTAAATCCAAGTTTGAAAATTCTTGTCCTTGTAAGCTTGTCGATTGTAATAATTTGGTCCTTCTAAGTTTTTAATTACAAATTGGTTTCTACTTTTTGCTTTTGTATGCAAAAGTCAATTGAAGGAGACCAAGAATCTTCACGTACCATTTGAAATTATATTGGGAACTAAAATTATCATATGAAAACATACTACGTGCGTAGACTATATAATGCATGGATAGAAGAGTGGTTGGATTTCATGACTATCGGGAAAAGAAAATAACAATTATATATGAAGTGATTGATAAAATTCTATTTGAAGAATCGCTATTGATCAATAGTGATACATATATATATATATATAAAATAAAATTTTAATATTAATTATAGAAATAATTTTTTATTCTTATTATAAATGTGTGGCGAAATGTGAATATATATTAACTATTTGAATTCTTGTGACTATTAAAGCATATTGTTGCAAGGTTAAATTAAGTTATCATTGTTTAGTGTATATTATTAGTAATAAAATAAAAAAAAAATATTTTCATTAATTAGTATCATTAATAGTAATTTCTACATTATTACTCGTTTTTTCTACTAGTTTTTGTAGTGGATGGCAGCTGTCTTCTCAAGTGGATATAGTGTCAAAACTTGGAACTGTCTCTATATTGGAATTTTGCACAATTGGCCACTTTCAAATTAATTCTTATATCATATGAATCAAATTATCTATATTCCTAAGGTGTTTGAGTGAACTTTCCTACTTAAAATATTTTATAAAATGTCAAAAATTAGGGAATTGATATTTGTATTTTAAAATTTTATATTTGTATTCCACTTCTACTTTGGTGCTTCAAATTTGATCACTTTGTCACTTTATTACTTTATTTATTCAACATCAATTGCTTGACAAGTATATCATGCATTGTATTCTTCTTCCTTTTTATTTTCCTTTTCAACTGAAGTATTAGAGATTGTATCTTTCTTCTTCATTTTACTTCTCAATCGAAGTCCGAAGATAGCCCAACCCTAAAAATATGTATTTATCACATCTCCACAATATTTTTTTTTTGGGTCGTTTTTGTCAGTATTTCTATATGACAATTGAGAAACAATATACAAGATTCAACTATGGTTTTCCTTATCACAATTACAAACTCCTTGATTTATTTGTGGGTTTTTTTTTTTTTTGCCCCCCAATTTGAACGTCTAAAAACTTGTTTCATGTAAAAGATAAATTCTCCATGGACAACATGGTTCAAATATATAAGCCTTATCTTAGGTCTCTATACATCAGTTGAAAAGAAAATAAAAAGGAAGAAGAATACAATATATTCATTAGGGGCATATTTATCCAATAATTCATATTGAATGAATAAAAGGGCAAAGTGGTCAGATACTGAGCATTAAAATAGAAGTGAAGCGCAAATATAAAATTTTGGAGTGCAAATATCAATTCGCCAAAGATAATAACTTATAAGATGTCAAGAAATATTTGGTAATTTTTTTACTTTTTATTTCTTTGGAAAAAGAGCTTACAAGCTATCAAAATAAGATGTTAAGATCGATCTTATAAGTTTTGTAGCTAATGTGAGAAAAAAGTAAAAAATTTCTAATTTATTTTTAAAATCTTAATATGCTCTTTCAATTTTAACTCTATTTTAATTATGAAATTGTCATTAATAACATCTTATAAGCTGTAATATCTTATTCAATCCAAATGCTTCAAACTTACTTTTAAAATATGATCCAACTGCTTATAACCTCCATAAGATGTTTTTAAATAGGGATAATTACCTCAACATGCACCCCCAATGGCTTAAGAAGATGCAAACTCTTGAAAATCTTTTATTGAAACATTATAAATAAATCCCTGTTAATCTTACAGTGAAAGGGTCATCATATTATTGTATTTTCTCAAACTAGCTACCGGGACTATCTTAGTAAATAGATCAAACCTCAACACATGTTGAGGCAATTAATTATCCCTTTTAAATAAGGTTAGCGAAAATTTTCTTTATAACTTAAGTAGAACTTAAAAAATATCCTATTTTCAAGTAACTATATTTAATGTAGTCCAATCCAATAATTTCAATCACGACTTTTTGGATTCTTAGATTTTGATTTGGATTCTAGCTTATAGTTAAGTTCGATACAAACAAAACAGCCCTTGGTAGTACTATCATACTAGTTCCATGTTTGGTGGTTTTAGTCACTTCTTTTTACATACAAATTCTGATATCGATCACAAAAATTTAATGTCCCTTTCACTTTTAGAGTTAAATCAGATGAAAGTACTTTACTGATCATCAATATATTTATAGAGAGAAATGTCAAAGTGATCATACAGTGAAATTAAATTTGTACTGTTCCTCTGTTATAATATTGTTCACACAGACAGAAACCAAAGATCCCAGAGGAGCTGTTTGGCATTTGGAATTTTATGGCTAGCTAGCTTGTAGCTTATACATGTATGTTGACAGTATGTTGTCGCAGCTTTAGCAAAGGTTTTTGAGTTTTTGAGAGGGGCCTTGAAGAATAATGTTGATGCTTCATGTGTTACTGTTTGTGGATTTTGTCCTGATGTCACTTGTGAGGGATGGAGGTTTGGATAGGTTGTGCATTTTTATAAGTGCTTGCAAATTGC
Source organism: Handroanthus guayacan (assembly GCA_014898755.1). Classification (NCBI taxonomy): domain Eukaryota; kingdom Viridiplantae; phylum Streptophyta; class Magnoliopsida; order Lamiales; family Bignoniaceae; genus Handroanthus; species Handroanthus guayacan. Next base: position 763,210 of record JACFYI010001436.1, on the reverse strand, counting down.
AATAGCTTTTCGAAGGTACTTTCCAGTTTTTATATTTGATTAAGTTGTTTTACAGTATTTGAAAACATTATTTATACTTTTGATTCTATGAAGTTAAGCTGAATAAAAGCTAAAAGTTAATGGCAATTCTCCCCTAGTTTCAACAACTTTTTGGTACTTTTAACTTTTATTTTTCTAAACATCCTTAACTAAAGGTCTCTCTCTCTATATATATATATGACTTTCCACTTTTACAAAATGCATAATTAGCTCTTTCAAACATGAAACACCACCTTAATGGATCAATATTGATGAAGCTAAAATTTGTTGCCAACATGAGACCACCATGCATTGGTAGAGAATTTTTTTTTTTTTTTTTTTTTTTTTTTTTTTTTTTTTTTTTTTGTCCCCTTTGAAAAAGCTAATGCTTCTAATACTAAGCAGCTTATAAACTAACTTAAACTCCTTAATTCTCCCAATGTTGGATAAAACTTTTGGTATCATCAAGCATATTGATCTAAATTATTCAAAGGATTAAAGAATTTTACTTTATCCTTGTAATATTGTGATCTATTGCACATTAAAATCGGGTAAAAGAGAAGTAACATGGCATGTTTATTAAAATTTAGTTGGAACTGGTGTCATCGAATTACGAGTAAATTAAACTTGTTGTCTGATTGATGTATGTACAACCTAATTATGAAGTAACACATCAATTTACAACTAAATACTAGGGATATGCTTATTGCAAAACTTAATTTAACATTCGCAACACGAGTCAAAGAATACATTCATGCACCACCTATATTCGTCCTTTCGAAATCACCCCGAGTCCCACGCCTCTGACAAAAGGATTCACGCCATATCAAATCCTAGTACATTCGCCTTGTTCAAGACCCAATTATGACATTCATCATGACTCCTTTTCAACTTGTACTAGCTAGCTTCTCACAAAGTATGTGTTTAATTTCTCGATTCTATTTTATGCTTGTCTAATTAATCAAATGTTGAGTACAATTCAACTTTGGACTTAGTCTATGAGTTTTTCTAAGCACTTTTGAGTTTTGATTTTGAAAAGAAGGGCAAGGTAGGTATCAAAATGAAGAAAATTGTTCTTTCACCTTTGACTAATTCATGGAATCCCCACAAGAGTAATTTGAAATTGAGGACTTGAGCATGCAGTGTGTGTACTAGGTTGTCTTGCAATGTGAAATTGAGTGGGATATGTAGAAAAATGAATCATGACTTAGAGAACATTGTCACATGGGCTCTTTTGTTTCTTTGGTTCTTGTTCAAAACTAGTGAAATTTGAATAAATAATAAGGTTCTTCATGATGGTGGAACCCCATGCATTATTTGTCTTGAGGTTTCATATAATGGCATTTTTCTTGGTATAGTCTTGTCACAACGACAATGATCCACCTTTTATTACAACTATTCTGGTTACAAGGCGTTACAATTGAGATAAATGGTGTCCCACTTGATTCCGTATAAAGGATTCAAACGAGT
>JACFYI010001436.1:721315-755181 GCA_014898755.1 Handroanthus guayacan | reverse complement strand
CCCACTATTGATCTCAATTTAGGTTAGGTACAAGACGGCAAGACCGGGGCGTTTGTAGGGGCGCTAAAGTTGACATCGTCTTTGTCCAAATGACAAAGTAGAGATCTTCTGACCTAGAGGACATAGTTGGATTTCCACTAGTGTGTAAGGCTATTTTTCACCGTATATATTAATATACTTTTCGAATATTGTAATGTTGTAATCGCTTCCTTCATCAAAAGAGAAAGAAAAAATCAAACCAAACAAAAATCAATGAAGTAACTCTTATTAGATTAGTCTGGACATGATTTTTGAATAGTTAATCGGTTCAATTTACTTTGTGCTTTGAATCTTCAAAATCAATCCAAGATCCAACAAACCTAACATGTATATATAAAAGCTAAAACAAATAGGTGGTTTTAACTTTATATTCTATAAAATATCATCATTGATTATGTGGTCATGTACAAATCAAAAGTGTAGAGAGCTTGTGTAATGACCATCTAGTTTTTTAATAGAATCACATATTTGTTTTTCTCATTTTGTGCATTGTTAGAGTATGAATTACAATCCTTTATTTATATTGTTTTTATTTATTACACATAATAAAAACTTTATAAAATTTTTTGGGATAATAATACCTTAAAACATGTGAAGAAGTCACATCTAAAGCATGATATATAAAATGTAAATGTGGAAGACTACACACAATAATGTTGACTATTAGTATAAATATCGTTATAATGTAAGGAACCAAGACTCCAAAAAGTGTTCCATTTTGGCGTTCTTCTTTTCTTTATAAATATATATATATATATATATAAATGGTAATGATTAAACATATATTTCATTATTACTTGGAACTTTATTATGTTTCCATCTTCAACTTGAAAATGACACGAAATTTCACCTTCTAGTGGTTGAATAGTGACATCTATGATCTATCCTTTCTTCACCCACAAAATGAATTACTAAATCAGTATGTTTATCTATTTTTCTAGACCAAAATAGCCCAAATGATATTGAATATTCATAGAATATGCCAACCCTACCTAATTTATATGTCTGTATCTTTGAAAAAATAAAAATAAAAAATATTATAAGATAATTTGTTTGTATTTGATATATACATAATAAAATAACAAAGAGTATTTGTATAAATGTTCATAGAATATGTATTTGTTTGTATCTAAGATTATATGATATTGTGTACGAATTATGTATGTCTATAAATGTATTTATATTCTCATATAATGAATATGAATGTAAATTATTAAAATATATCGTCTAGAAGTATATATTTTATAAATAAGTATAATGTGTTTTCTTATATTAAGTAATATATTTATTTCGATATATAAGTATTTATCCATAAATGTTATATGCTTGTATACCATACACTATTATATTAAAATTTAACATATGGTGAATATGAAACTTTTGTGTAAAATATTAATACCTCAATACAATTTATCTCCTATTTTACCCAATTCATAATTTATTAACTTTTACCGAAAGTCATTTTTGAATACACCTACAAATTAAAAATGAATTTAATTTTATATTATTTAAACACACAAATCTTATTTTTTCCTAATAGGTTTATTAAAACATAAAAATCAATATATTTGGAATCTACAAAAAGGCAGCTTTACCCTAATGGCTATCTTATCTTTTATGGAATCAATTCTCTGAAAATTACTTTTAACAGAATTAGTTCTTCAAATTATCTGCAAACCCCATCCTGAACAACACATGATTCAACTTTCAAGATTAAATCTTTGAAATGTACCTTCTTTTTACTGTTTTACCTGTGGAACAAGTTATTTATCTGGGATTTTAATAGTGTACAATTATTTTTTTTTTCTTTTTTTTCTTTTTTTTGCTGCACCTATCCTCCATCATTTTCATGCGCATGTATATATTGGGAATTCCCAATTTCTTCAAGCCGAGTGCGTGTTGTGTGTGAGAGAGAGACAAGGAGATAAAGGGCTGAAACAGTGGAAGCTTTCTCACGCACACATTCGCTTCGTAATCCTCAGATCTCTCTCAGAAATCCCATCTTTTGTTGTTTGATTTGCTTGTTATCGAGATTTTTGCCTTCCCTTTCCGTGTTGCTTCCTATTTCAACTGGATTGGATTCATATATACAGGTCAAAACAATTACACTAGCAAAAAAGTGTGGGGTATATTAACATGGCTTCTGAAAGAATATAGAAGAAATGGGGTCCAAGAAAAAATCAAGTTCTACCAAAAGTTCTCGCAACAAGAGCATGTCGATCTCAGGCAAGCTCTTCTCTTGTGGATTTTAAGCATTTAATTTGATCTGGGGGTTTGTCCCTCAAAGGGGGAAAGAACACAGATTGGATCTTTGGTACTTTTGGACGTTATGATTTTGTAATTTCAATTGCATCTTGTGAATATAAGCATGTAAATTTAGATGCTTTTCGTGGATTTGATATGGGAGAGTGTTGTGGATGGAGAGATTAAAAGGTTGTTGACTTTGTGGTTGTTAAATTTAGTATTTTGCTTGCTGTGCAAATGGCGGATTTTAGTTTTAGCTATTTAATTAGCAAGCTCTTATCAGGATTTACTTTGTTTTTTTCTCACACAGTTATGCACATTCAAAGAGTTGTATGTGTTTGCTTGTTGATATGATCATATACCTATGTAAGCCGTAAATTTGTTCATTGCAATTTGAGGAGGTATGGAGTTGTTTTTCTTGATCCATGTAGAATGTGACTATAAGGTAATAGCAGATGTGATTCTTTTGCGTATAATTAGATTTCCAGTAGTAACATGCCCGTGCTGTGATGTGGAAAGCGATATTTTAATTGGCGTAGACCAAAGGCCTCACTTGAACAATTCAGTTCCACTTTTAACGAAGTTTGAAGGCCTTATTATAGCATCCTTGTCTTCTCTTGTATTGTTAAGAATGAAGAAGAGAAAAGCCTTCCGTGGAGCTACATTTTCTTATTACAAAATTCACTGCTTTCTGATCTGTTGATGTTATGAGGTTTAGGATTCAAATTATAGATTGATTTTAAATTTTGTTTCATTTCACAAGTGATCCCTTTGGAGATGAGCTTGAGTTCTATACATGTTTCTGAAGGGAGAAAGAGTAATACTATAATATGAAATAAAACTTACAAATTGGCTTACCAAGGTTTATAATTTTAAGATCACGAGCCAGTAGCTGAGTGAGAATATTACTTCACCTTCGTGTATGCTGGAGTTTATGCATTTTTGTTTGCTTGAATGAAAATTTCCAATCTTATGTTTCTGAAATGTTACTTAGTGCATCCTGCTGCATGATTTGTTAACATATTCTCAGTTTCACTTGCAGAATAATATTTTTATGTTTCGTGTAATTCTTAGTTTTCTGCTCTTTCTTTCTTTCTTTCCTTTTTTTTTTTTCAGGGCTTCGTATAAAACACCAACAAGAATTAGAAAATCTGAGTCTGACCTCACAACCATTCAAGACATTAAAGCTTTTCCTTCTTGCTGTCATACAATATCTCAAAAGATCATCATCATATCTTTTGTCGCATGGCGGTTGGCTTATGCTTTTGAGTACCATTGTTGTGATTGTCGGGATACTACTCGTTACTCTCGATGGTCCTCATGAGAAGGTAATTAAAGTAATTCATTTGGTAATCCTAAAGTTGCTCATAATTTTCGTTTCTTTTTCCAATGGTAAAATCTTTGGGTGCTTTTGTGGTCAATGGTTGACACATCTTCTGCCATTTGATGTTGTCTTAATTTCAAATGCAGCACGTAGATGAAGTTTTACGTTACGTGCAATTTGGATTATGGTGGGTGGCTCTCGGTGTTGCATCTTCCATTGGACTCGGTAAGCAAAATCGAATCGATGTTTGTAATTCTATTTTCCTGATGTTCTTGACTGTAATAAATGGTTAGTCCATGGGAAAAAAATCTTTCTCCAGCGAGAAAATCTAAGAAGGTTATCGAGGCAACAAATTTTGATGCGAACCTATAACTTTTAACCCATCTCCAAACGATATGAGGAAAGAGTGGCAAATTGTGATAGTTTCCAGTAAATATCGAGCAATACTTAGAAGCAACCTTGGTAATACACGTCTTTCTCATGCAACATCATTGTAATTGATTATCTAAACTTGTTTTTTATACTTTTCTATAGGGTCTGGATTACACACTTTTGTTCTCTATCTGGGACCTCATATCGCGTTGTTCACTATAAAAGCAACACAATGTGGTCGAGTGGACATTAAAAGTGCGCTATATGATACAATACAATTAAAAAGAAGTCCTTCATGGCTTGGCAAAGATTGTGCTGAATTTGGGCCACCGTTCTTTCCATCGACACATGGCGTGCGGATCCCCCTTAGCAGCATATTGCCCCAGGTCCAGTTAGAAGCCATATTATGGGGTCTTGGGACAGCACTCGGTGAACTTCCCCCGTATTTTATTTCAAGGGCAGGTATGTACTTCGCATAGATAAGATTTTAAAGCTGGTCTTGAGCTTATTAGTTAAAAAATAATAAAATTGGTGTAAAGAGATCGAGCTGCTTGAGCTCGACTAGATTTAAGTTTGTTCTAACTTGACTCAGTTAATATTCAAACCAAACTTTAACATAAATTTTAATGTTCGACAAAAATTCAAACAAACTAGAACTATAACTTGTGTGATTTGACATGGTTTATTTACAGTCCTAACCTTACATGTACACTCCTCTATACAGCAAGCCTATCAGGCAGTAGAGTGGATGCCATGGAAGAACTGGATGCTTCTTCGACCAAAAATGATGGATATATATCATCTAGTCTAAATCAAATTAAACGCTGGTTCCTGTCACATGCCCAATATTTGAACTTCTTAACAATTTTAATTCTCGCATCGGTTAGTTCCTTTTACTTCATATTGGTCAATAATGACTTCTTTGCATGGCTTGATTTGAGATTTAGCCTCATTATAACTGTTACTTGATCTTCTCATCTCCATGTAGGTTCCTAATCCTCTATTTGATCTTGCTGGCATAATGTGTGGACAATTTGGAATTCCGTTCTGGGAGTTCTTTACAGCGACGATGATAGGCAAAGCTATAATCAAGACTCACATACAGGTTCGTAACAAACTTGAATTATTGATGATGTGCTTTAGAGGGTGTTTGTGTGAGCTTATGAGCTAAGCTCTTCAAAACATTTTATTGCATGTCTCGTAAGATTACATGAAGTGATCGGTAGATCTTTTTGAAAAGGAGCTTATAAGCTCCTAGATAACGATGTTATAAACTCTTTTAGAAATGTAAGGATTTTCTCAATGTATTTTTAAAATCTTAACATGCTCAAAATTGTCATTACTAACATGTTATAAGTTCAAAAATCTTATTTATCCAAACGTTTCAGCAACTTATTTTTAAGATAAGATTTGACGTGTTATAAGTTTTGTGGACATTTTATATGATGTATTAAACAAACTTTAACCAAACACCCTTTTAGTTTGAGATAAATATGTTATCCGTATTTCCTTGCACTAGCGATGATATTCTAACACAGAATATATTCTCATCAAACATCGATAATCTGCAGACACTGTTTATAATCTCCGTATGCAATAACCAGCTCCTTCACTGGGTTGAAACGGAACTAATATGGATTTTAAGCTTTATTCCGGGCTTCGACTCTATTCTATCCAACCTCATCTCCAAGCTTCATGCCATGAAAGACAAGTACTTGGCAACGAAACCCCACGTGCCCACAAACATCAAGGTACTCTCATTTCCATCCTTTTCGTAATCTATCTAAACGTTGCTCTTTACTTATATTTCCATTTCGTTCTCAGGGTAAGAAATGGGATTTTTCTCTCGCTTTCATTTGGAATACCATTGTTTGGTTCATGCTTATGAACTTTTTTGTCAAGATTGTGAATGCAACTGCACAAAGGTACTTAAAGCAACAGCAAGATAAGGAAATTGCTGCATTGCAAAACAAATCATGGAAGCAGTCTGATGATTCTGATACTTCATCTAGATGAAGTTTTTCTGTCATCTTTTAGATCATTATATGTTATAAAATTTGTTTTAACTTATGATTGTTAGAAAATTTTTAGGAATTATAATTCTTCTGACAGGGAAAGACTTGTACAGAAAGAAGGGAAACTGTGGGATTATTCTTGTTCTGTGTAACGTCAGAAGAAATCACGGCCTTTTTTTTTTTTTTTTGTTTTAATTCTTCTAGATATTAAATTCCAGGGGGAATCAGAAGATATTGTTACCAATTTTTGACATGAAATTTGAAAATTTGAACTATTCTTTGGGTAATTCATGGTGTTATTTTGTTTCTGAATCTTATGGGTTCCGGTTCTGTCAGTGCTTGAAATAATTTTGTCTTCTTCATATTTACTATATCTCTAAAGTCAATAATTTTATACAAGGAACTACTGAACTCAATCACTTGCGGCCATTACTCTTTGGTTTTTTGTTGAGATGTGTTGAGTTGAGTTACCCTGTTTTCTCTTGTAACCTAATTGGTTACTTTCAATTTCGTAAATCAATGATTTAAATAGCACTCAAAGATAGCGCATCTCCCATTTTAGTCTTTAGATCGATGGTACGGTCATTCCAGATTAGAATCGAGTTACAACAATACATGCATTCATCAAGACCTGCATCCTAGAACCCTCTATTGATTGCGTGGCCAAACCTTTATGTTCCACAATGGATCTTGAAAAGTGCTAGTATATTTTTATGGGATAATTACCTCGTCATCTCCTGAAGTTTGGTATAATTATTAAAACACACTTTGAGGTTTGCATAATTATCATCACGTTCCCTAGAAATTTTAAACATTACAGGTAGACTTTCTGGATAAGGAGATGTAATTGTAATTATGTATTAAATTAGGGATGTAATTTTTTTTTTTTAAGGGACAGGGGATCGTCTCTAAATTGATTTGGGTATCCCTGTCGCCTCGAATCCACCCCCAATCTAGGGTTAGAATGCAGTACAAACTTCATTTGGCCAAGGGATATCGCCTTCGCTAAAATTACAGGCTCGCGCCACTGGGGGTTTAATTGTAATTATGCATTAACTCAGCTGTAAAATAGGAGGTGTAATGTTAATTATTCAAGCCTCAAGAAATGTTTTGGTAATTTTAGTGAATCTCATGATGCTTAGAGGTAGTTATCCCTATTTTTAATATATACTAGCAACTAGGCACGTGGTTCTAATGTATATATAATATATTGTCGAGAAAAATATTGTTTAAATATGTTTTATTTCTTTCAAGTAAATGAACATAAAAATATGAAAAATAAAAAATTATGACTATTTAGAAAAATTAATAGGGATAAGGGTCGTATTGGAATAATGCATCAAAGATTGTGAAGTAATGATTGAAGTCAAGATCGTGGATGTAATTTGGAATGGTGAAATTGGAAAATTAAAATTTGGCATTCAAACTGCTATAGAAGAGTTCATTTTTATAATAATAATAGTAATACGAACAATAATAATAATAATAATAATAATAATAATAATAATTTATCCTAAGGTCACACATTTGTCATTATGAGGTAATATAGTGTGAGTTGTCTCCTTATAAAAGCGACAATCACTAGTACCAATTTCAGGACAACTCCTTGATTGTATTAACAAGTATAATTATACTTCACAAATTATTTTGTCTTGAAGTTTATAAAATTGAGTCGTAAAGAAAAGAATTTAACTAATTACCCTAAGAGAATTAAAATTAAAAACAAATACAGAAAAAGAGAAAACAAAAAAACTGCTCTTGGGTTATGTGTCCAAAAAATTCGAACATTATCATGTATGCATGCGAATAAGTGTCACGTGTCTTTACGTTTGCTTTTGGATTTTTTTTTTCAGATTTATTTCAAATGTGAGGATTTTGTCATGAATACATGGCTAATAATGGAGAGCACATTCAATTAAATATTGCAGAATAATAAAATGCCTTTGCAAATATTAATTTTAATAAATAAAATACCATTTTTTTTTTTTGAGAGAATACCAAAATATTTGTTAAGGTGGAGTAACATTAGCTATAGCCAAGTATTATATGGAATATGTATAATTTGTGTGCTAACATATCATGTTAAAAATACAAATATCATGCGTTAAATTCAAAAGGGCATAATATGGGAGACGAAAGCATTTTTTTTATACTTGCACATATATGTATCAGAAGGGTGTAGTACTTCGTATATGTATCAAAAAGGTGTAGTACACGTTTTAGGTAACAGAGCTTCAGGCATCCCCAATTACTGATGTGATAAAAAAAGATCCATAATCTAGAACAAAGAGATTGAAGAGAACGATTTTAAAAAGCTAAAAAAAAAAAAAATCATTTTATTTTTCAATTTGGATTCAAATCTGAATTTTTGTAGAAATAAAATAGAGCAATTTCATTCTTTGTCTTAAAGAAAAAGCATGAAAAATAATTTAATTTTTGGGTTTTGTTCTTTTTATTCAAAAAGAATGCAAAATAAATTTATTTTTGGTTCCACATCCGAATTAATATACCTTTATTACGTTCAATCATTTTATTTGCTTATTTCTATAAGCTAAAACTTAATCACTTATCTTTGAAAAGATTTGCCTGGTCAGGATTCGTATTAATTGCTTGTCTAACTTATCTTAATCTAATCCAACTAGATTAATTTGAAGTAAGAATATTTTAATATGATTGAGTAGTTAGGAACCAAGAAGTCAATTTTAATTCTTTCCTTAGAATAGAATCTTAAGATAATGCCCCCATCTAATTATTTTATTTTATTTTATTTTTTAATATTATAAATCCTAACCATGCAAAGCCCTTGATAAGATGATGATGATAATGACATGATTAGACCATTATTTATTCTGGAAATTAATATTAATCCATTGCCTGCAATTTGATTAGTGGACCTAATTTGTGAATTACAAGTATATGATATAGAATATATTTTATAAGGGTGGTATCTGCAAAAGTTTGAAGCAATATCTTGTTCGTAATTAAAGTGTAGGGCCCTATGATCAGTAACTTGAGTAATTAAAGATTAATTATGATTAAGAGTTATCCTATCCCAATTAGCCGATAATTTATGCTGTTAATTGATACCTTGAGATATGGTTTATCAAGGGGTCAAGGTTTCAAGAATCATTGGTTATGGTTGTAGTGCTTTGTTAGAGATGGACTCAATTTATAACATTAGTGTGTGTACAAAAATGATTTTCCAACTATTATAAACATGACGAGGATAAAAAAAAAAATATTGATAACGTTCATCTCCTTTTTGTATTGATTCCCACATAAATTATGATGTAAAACATAGGGATGTTCGATTAGAAAATAATTTGGAGAGGTTCAATCGAGTCCAGGAACTGAATGTGAAGTCAACATTTTTTTTTTATTGGTCAGTTGAAATTAGTTCAGACAATTATTTAAAGATTTCCACTGAGATCATAGGGCACAACAAAGATAAACTTAATAAGCTATTTTAGATCAATAAGAACGTTAATCATATAAAGTAGTTATAAGATATTACAAAAAATTTGGAGTATTTGGGACAAGATTTACTATTGCCCAATATAGCTAGTAGGGATAAGCTAAATCTCATTATTGCTTAATGCCAGTCAATCAATCACTTATTCACCTAGCTTCCACGATTCTGGTTTCATTTCCGATTTTTATTGAACTTTTGACTCATTTAAGCATAGAATTATCACTGAAAAAACGAAGTCCCTAATCTCATTTCGCATGGAGACCAATTAGTAGGATTTAAATAAGAATTGTCGATTTCAGTTGCATCAAATTGGGTCACAGTTGAATTAATTGATGCAATTTGTCAAATGAGATAATCATATACTCTTTTCAAACTCTCAACTGTGAGACTATGATGAAATCGAAATGACTTAGATAAGTAACACCGATCGAGAAGTTGATATGACAATTGAATTATCAAGGCATTTTATTTAATTTAGACAATTAAAAACAAGTATAATAAAGTAGAGTACTAGACGATCGGAAATCACATGCAAATTATTCCAAAATAAATATTCTTCTGATTTGACTGAAGAATATTACAACATGGAAATTTATTTCTTTTGCCTACAACCATTTTATACCCGAATCGACATCTTCAAATTTAGACAAAAACCTTTTATCCTAATCCACTCTCCAGTCAAAAAAATAACCCCGCCCCCACGACCACCCCCGCGATCCCAATTCTTTCTTGTAATCTGAGCTATCAAATTAAATCAAGTCCAAAATCCAGACCACTGACAATGGGCAGCGGGTCCACATCGCTAAAATCTAGGCCAACTTTTATAGGGACCATATTTGAATTGGTGGGCGGCGCTGCATTGAATACAGGCCCTTGTAGATATTAATTAATAACCTTCAAAAAAAAAAATTAAAAAGAAAATGTCAAAGTTCCTTACCAGAATGTGGGATTTTTGGGATTCTTTAACAGCTTAAAGTGGAAACCCACCTGATTTTTAAGCTGTTATCTTGTTTATGATTTTATGGCTGTCAAAAAACATCATGGTCCCACATTTTTTTCTTTTTTCTTTTTGTCTATGGCTATGATTTTTTCTGGTTGTTTTGTAGCCATAACCTCCTAGAGACATCTTATTATTTGATGTAATTATACAGTTGTTTTACTTATTTGTTTTGATTAATTACAGTGACGGCTCTTGGAGATAGTGAAATTACTGACTCTATTTCTTTCTAATTAGTATTAACAAAAAAAATCTCATATGAAGATACTCTATTTACATGTCTCCACCTTCTAATGAATTTTGGGGGAAAAAAACTGTTGATTCGTCAAGAAATTTGGTTAATTTTTCTTAATTGACCGTTTAACATTATTTTTTAGACTTTTTTAAAGTTTTTATGGACAAAAATACCCTTAAGGATTTGTGAAGTTGAGAAGCATTACTAAGGGTGTTCTTGTCCATAAAAAAAATTAGAAAAGTATTAAAAATGTATGATTAAATGGTAAATTAAGTAAATAAACCAAATTTTTAGACTATATCAGTAGTTTTATCCCAAAAATCAAAATACGAGACATGTGAATAGAGTGTCTTTAGTGGGGGAGATTCTTACAATCTCAAAAGGGATAGCTATATAATAAGTAATTACACTATCTCCTAGAGGATATCACTGTAATTAACTCTATTTGTTTTAGAATTGTTTTATTATTAGTTTTGATGATGTTTGAGGTGGGGAAAAACAATGGAAAGTTTCCTCTTCAGACACAGTTTATATCATAATCTCCTAGGATGGCACTTGGGATCTTGGAGTGTACTGAAGAAAATTGTTTGTAGAATTATAAGGGTGTGATTGGTTTTTATTTTGGGTATTTTGGAAGAATATTTAGGAATTAGAACGTATTGAGTGTTGATAATGAATTGTATTAATGATATTTTAAGATATAAATTTTGGTTAGTGATTTTACATCTTATTATATTATTTTATATTATCTTTGTACTAATATAATATTAGACTAGTTATGTGATATATTAAACATATAAAATTTTACTATATGGAAGCTATAATTCGGTGGATTAATTTTTTAATAGTATTTTGAGAGAAAAGCAATAGGAGTATTTTATGGAATTTTTCTCAAAATGATTTTGCCCTGATGAAACAAATCCAGACATGCAACAAATTATTAATTGATGATTATTAGATAATAATTATTCATTAAAAAATTAGATAATAATTAAGTCATGTTTTGAAGACAGATTGTGAAGATCCAATTCCCCAACAATATGTTATTTATTAATCCAAGTCATGATGCATAAAAAAAGGGAATTTAGATGTTATATTTCGAAGGAAGAGAAATTTGAAAAATAAAATAAAATAAAATAAATTATTGGTAACTTTGAATTTTTTCTCAGCTTCATTAAGTTGATAATGACTTTTTTTCAGAAAATTAAATACTGAAAAATAAAGTAACCTTTTATTTTATTAGGCTTTCAATTTTGGATAGATCAATACATTTGAATTTGAATAATCAATCTTAAATTCTTTTTCAGTATAGTATATCAAAAATCATCAAAAGTGAAAGCATATAGCACATACATTTATTAGTATAAAAGCATGTTATTTAAATTATGAGAAGAATAAAATATATTACCTTCTATAGCTTTATTAGAGATTTACTTTTCTTATAATAATATATCAGCATAATATTATAAGCTTTATTTTTATGGCCCATGGCATCACAAGTTCAAAAATGTTATTCAAATTAAATTATTTTATTGTTACTTTTAAAAAAATTATAAATAAACATCAAAAAATGCCTTTTGCTACAAATACTACAAAAATTGTATTTTAATATTTTACAGTCATCCAAACCTTTGGTCCCTTCACAATTGGCACGTGCAACTCATCAAGTGCAAAGTAAGTAATTTTTTGCCTTCATTTTACAAACAAAAAAGAAGTTTTATTTCCCCCTTTTTCTTTTTCTTTTTCTTTTTTTTTTCTGAGGTATACTAACATCAAGACCCTAAAGTTTGATTTAATTACAAACGCTTTCCTGCTTGAGCAGTTGTAAAAGTACTTTGGTTGGGGCCGTCGGGCAATTATAATGTACATCCCCTTGTTAATTTAATTACGTAAACTTTAACTATAATTTTGATAACAGTCTAATTAGATCTCGTGAGGGTCTAATATATTGATTTAATCATTACAAATAAATATTCGATTAATATAATGAAAAGGGTATTTTTATAATGAAAATATTTTAACAATTAAGCCATACTCTAATAAGTATTTTGTTAATTAGGTCATATTGCACATATCCAAAAAGTAGTGTAAACGTACCTTCCATTTTAGTAAAGATTCCGTGTGACAAAAAGTTTCCCAATAATGTCAAGGGTTCTTTCTTAAGTAACTTTATGGGAGATTAACCCTCACAATATTCATATCTTATTATTGCACTTCTTTTTTTTCCCCAGAAATGAGATTTACCTTTCTATAAAATATTTCACCCTAAAATAGGAACATTTTTTCCCCATCTGTGGGCCTTAAATGAACTAATTCATGGCACTAAATTATTTTAATTAATTATGCAGCAAATGTAATAATATTAACGTGTGACTATTATTATACTTATAGTGAGAATCGATTACATAATATCATTATATATTTATTAATTCCTCAGTTCATAGATACAATGAATTGATAATTGATATAAAAATGAAATGCTACCGATTTCGTAAACTCCATTATGAGATCAAGTTAGGATAAAATGGATTAGGGCCATTAGGCACAGTTAGTTGGGTTGTAACCCTACATGTAAACATTCCAAGCCTGTTAGAAGAGTTTGATGGCCTAAAGGGAATCGGCAGAATATAGGGCGCAATACAAGATTTGAGGTGTAAAATGGTTCAATCAGAACTACAACTCTTTTTCCAAGGGAAAATTAATATTCTTGTTCAATAAATATATAAAAATTTTACATGCAACACGTCTTGTTCATCTTATATTCTTATCTTCAATCTATATTCTCATACTTTTTCTTACACAGTTACACCATTATGTTTCCAAATTATCCTTGAGGTAGTAGATTTCTTAGTATGGAAAATGCGAAATAAGATTTTGCAGCTAATAAATATTTGTCATTAAATAAATTAACTTATTTTTGAAAGAATTAAATAAATAAATTTTACGAGTCTACCTCCATCAAATTGAATTGTGTGTAAATTACAATTCCAGTCCCAAAATATTCTGCACATGATCGTATTTTTTTTCTCCATATGCACGCGTGTTTAATAAACCAGTGTAGATTAACTAGAATGCCCTTGATATTCATTTATCACAAGCTTGGCTCTTTCGACGGAAAGGAAAATGGCTAATAATTAGGTTCTAGGTCTAATAATATAATTAGAAGTTAGAGGCATAATTTTCTCCATGTAATTAATAAGAAAATATATAAAATTTAGCACATTAAATACTATTAAATCCGGATTAGTGCAAGAATTAGGTCCCATTATTACAAGATAAAGACGTACCACATAATTAAATCGGTATGCCACGTAATCTAACGCTGTTAAATCACATTAATTAAGTTGTTAATAGATAATCCTTGGTTGACCTAAATGCTAGATTTACATGTATTCAAAATTTATACCCTATGGCATAAGGATGAGATAATTTGAAAATTCGTCTATTGTTAAATTATTCACTGCAGTTAGACTATATGAAAATTGAATTTTTTACTAATCAACGATTTGCTATACTATAAGTTCATTCAACTTTCAATAAATAAAATAATACAGGTGAATGTGACATAATGTCGCTATTATTTCTTTTCCCATTTTATTTTTTTAACTTAAAAAAAAAAAAAACGAGTCTTATAATATCATGCAACCTCTTGCGGAACCAAATAAATAAATAAATAAATACTTATATATTTATGTTGTATTATATATATAAAACAGTCAAAAGTTTATTATATATTTATATGTTTTTAAATTAGACGACCAATCTCTTTATTGTTTTTTAATTAATAAATAAATAAAGAATTTTAAAAACAAGGTAAGATTTTGACCAGGGATCATGTAAGAGCGTAACCCCATTGGGTCCCACACCACGTCATCACCGCAACGTGACAATTAGGCGGGAAATAAAAAACAATAATAATTAATCATCTCGAAATCTTCATTTAAAACATACAAAAAAAATAATAATTATGTGGGCCCCAGCAACTTCTCGGTAGCTCCGTGACCGTGACTACACCTAATTTCCTCTCCTCACTTTTCAACCGTTAGATCTAGAAAGATGCTAACGGTTCAGATCAATCCCATTTCTCCACGCTCCCCCACCAACCTGTCTCCCTACTGATGCCAGCTTGGACTTTTTTAATTCCATACTGCCACGTCACCTTTCAATCATACGGTATGGATTTATCCACCGATCCGCCAACCAAATCTGAACCGTTGGTAGTTGGCCCCACGTGTCTCTTTAAAATTCCGAAAAAGTAACTATTAGCTGCTACTAAATACTCCCCAGTCCCTGGACCCCACCACTAATAACTAAGGCCATAATTATCGCACTTGGAATTTTTTTATATATTAAAATAAAATAAAATAATTATTGAATTTTTGCAATAAATGAAATTTTGACCAGGGGCAGGATTGATATTTTATGCTCCCACCTAGATTCCTTGCGATCGACATGCTGCTGTACCTAGGTCACCGTTGCAACCGGTCAGCCCATGACAATATGACATTTTTCAGGGGAAGTTCTAAGGCCTTGTTTGTTTGGTTTAGAAGAGGAGTATTGATACATATACTTCTACGTATTTCAAGGTCAAGTTTTATCTTTCATTGAATTAATTTAATCTTATTGCATTTATGCGGCAAAAATATTGTTATTTATTATTCGCACATTACAACATGCGCTTGAAAATGAGGAAAAAAAATTAAAAGATAGACAGTATTCTGTTTTTAAAAATTTAATTTGGTTTGAAGTTTAATTAATCATTTCATGAATATATCATATAATGATTGTGCATGTTCTTTGTATTTAGCGAAAGCTACGTCTTAACTAATATTTTTGGCATGATTATAATTGAGGGAAAAAAATTAAAGGGACATGTAGTGCAAAGTCTTCTTTTTTTTTTTTTTTTTTAAGATTTCAATATTTGATGCACATTTAATTCTCTACCGAATGTGCCACGTAATGTTTACGTACGTTATTTGTATTTAGTAGTAGATATGCCTCGACTAATTTATTTGGTACCACTAAAATCTATTACTAAAATTTTTATGACTTCATAAATTTATATTAAAGTTTATATTTTTTGTGTGCATGCATTCATATTTTGCAGTTTATGAACGTTTTATTTTGTAAATTAATGTAATTTAACATACTATTTAAACATTACATAATATAGGATATATATTAGATTATAATATAATTTAATGGAGTCGTATTGCAATTTTCAAGCCTAAAATCTCTTTAACTTATGCAAATAACAAGGATGACTTTTTCTGTATTCTACTAAAGTCACAAACAAGGAAGCTTGAGTAAGAAGGAAAAACCTACACGTTTCAGTGAACCCTGATTTCAATGATCTTCATCCAACGGCAAAGAAAATTGCCATGTTGGCAACTAGGGTTCTCGACCGTCCGATCAGTTACAAAATGAAGGGTCGAGATTGATTTGTAGACAAAGCAAATGCATCTGAGCTTTCCACGAGGGCTTTTGTAAACGTGAAATAGCCCATAACAGATGATGAGATTGAGGTAAAGGGTTCATTCACAGGGACACGGAGAGAGAGAGAGAGAGAGAGAGAGAGATAAACCCACCAGAGAAAAAGGGATCCTGAAAGAGATTGTTGTTTTTATATACCAATCTTGATTTTTGTGTGTGGTATATTGAGTTTGATTTCATTTGTGTCCGTGAATTATCATATGCAGTGGATGATCTCTGATGAGATATAACATTGAATATCTGCACCTGGTTCAAGCTCGAATTCTGACTGCGAATCGTAAATGGAGAGAAATAGAGAAGCCAGGAGAGCTAGTATTGTTGGCTCGAATGGCTTCAATAGAAGAAGACTTAGAACGACGAACAGTCTCAGAGATTCCCCAGGTGGATAGAGATTCAATTTTGCACAGATCTGATTTTGTTTTTGTTTGAATCTTTTTGTTGAAGATTTTTATGGTTTTTGTTTGTTTTGCAGATGAAGATGGGGGGGTAGAGTTGCAGGAATCTTTAAGGTTAAGAGACAGAGTGAAGAAAGATCGAGATCGAGAGAGAGAAAGAGACAGAGATTTGAGGGAGAGAAGCAGTAGGAGTAAGAGGAGAAGGGCTGAGAGATTGATGAGCAATAGAGATAATAGTGGAGGAGATGAAACTTCGGAAGAGAGTGTGAACGATGATGAGGATGATGAAGATGAAGAAAACGCCGCCGCCAGCGGCGGCAGATTGTTGCCGCCGCCGCCGGGGTCGGTTTCCAACCACCAGCACCATGGCCATCTCAGCAATCACCACCACAGTAGTCTTAGTCAACAGCATAATAGTAATAGTATTAATCATCATCTTCAACATAGGAAGAGTTTCCCTCCTGGTTCTTCTTCTACATCTTCTTCTACTTCAAAGATTTTCAGAGCCTCCCCTGTCTGGAAACCCGGTGATGAAATCATCAGTGTTTCTGTTCCAAGAAAAGCTCGCTCCGGTAAAAAAAAGAAGAAGTCATATCAAATCCCCCTTTCTCGATTATTTTATTGATTTTATACTGATTATTTTTTGCTTTTTTCAGCGAGTACTAAGAGGTCGCATGATTGGATTTCAAGCAGTAGTAACAACGGCGGCGGTGGGGCTGCCGGAGGAGAGCAAATTCTCCGGCAAGCATCGAGCTCTCCGGTGAGACAAGGCCTTGCTTCAACGTCAACGCCACCGGCGGCGGCGGCTCCAATGTCTCCTTCTTCTTCAAATCCTTTGTTTAGAAAGAAACTTGTTAGTTTTTAAGACCCTTAAAAGTTATTCAAAGATGTAACTTTCAGTTTTCTTATTAAGTTTGGCTGTTTTTGAGCAGAAGCCCAGTGGAAATAATGGCGGACAAAAGCTAAAGCCACCGAAAGCATCATCAATACAGAGTTCTTCAAATCCTGAGGAGCTGGAGATTGAGATTGCTGAAGTGTTATATGGATTGAGTCATCAAACTCAAGGGCCTTCTTCAAAGAAAGAGGATTCAAGAGAAGTTAATAGATCCAACAGCGATGCAAAATCTAATTCAACTTCTGCGAATAATCAGATTTTGGGATCTAATTCAAGTTCCCTTCAAGCTGTAGGTAGGTATTTTGGGTTCTTTATGGGATTTCTGCTCCATTTTTGGTTGATAATTCATGGGTTGCACTTTATTGTTGCAGCTCCGAAGAGAAAGAAGCCGAGGCAAGTCCTGGAGAATTCGAACAAGAGCAGCCCCATTTCTGCAAAACAAGAGATGGATCAGACTCCAAAGAGTGAGATTTCATCTCCCAATTTGGAGAAAATCTCAGGATCCACAGCTGAAAATGGGTTTGAAACGGAGGCCAATCCGGTCGATCCGGTGCAGACACCACCTGAGCTGGCGGCACCTGAATCCAGCCGTAAGGCTGAAGAATTAAGAGAAAGCCAAGATTTGGTTGCAAAGGAAGACAAGGAGAGAGAATCTCCTGCTGTGAGAATTGAAGATAGTTCGATGTCGATAGCGACAGCTGCCGTTGCAGCTACAATGATTAAAGCGTGAGTGTACAAAGATTTGATGTATGGGGAGATAAAGATTTCATCTTTCTTTGAATTTTCTTGTGGGGTTGGTGATTTGCCTAATCTTTTGAGTTTATGCTTTTTCTGGAATTCAGGAACTCTGAAGTGGAAACTCAGAGGGAACAAAAGTTTGAAATAGATCTGATGGTGAGTGTACAGATGGATTAGGCCATCCTCCTTTTCTTCTTTTCCTTTTTTTTCCCCTTCTCTTTTTAATTGATTACTTCAATGAAGTTTTTGTTGTTGGATTGGGGATTTGCTTGATCTAATTTTGAATCCCTTTTAGGCTCCTCCTCCACAAGTAAGATCATTTCCAGAAAGGGAAACCAAGATTCATTTGAGAGATGGAGCTGCAGATCAGAAGCTGATTGTTGATGCAGTATGTAGATAGATGAAGTTTTAGATTCTTTGAACACTGTTCTTTTTCCCTGTCTACAGGTAATATGTTGACGTTTTTATTGGTTGAGTCTTGCAGGAATCGAAGGATAGAGAAGACGAAAGTCGGAAGGATAAAGAAGATGAGAAGGAGAACAGCACAAAAGAGCTGTCGGCAAATGTGGCAGCTGAAGAAAGGAAAGGGAAAGAAGAAGCTGAATCAAAGAAGGAAATTGAGAATAAAGGGGGGAGTATTGATCTACAGTTAGATTTGGAAAAACCTGAAATAAATGGAAATAATGAAGTTAATGCAACTGGAAGCAAATTTCAACAGCAGACTCAAAAGCAACAGCAACAGGAAATGCCACTTAAGGCTAATAAAGAAGAGTCACTTACAGAAAAATCTGGTAGGTAGAATGTTGTCATTATTTTCGTAACAGGAAACATGTTTTTTTGGCTTGATTTAGTTGTTTCGCATCTGTGATATTTAAAACTTTGAATGGTTCTTCGTTATGGTGCTCTTAGGTCAACCAAAAAGCTCGTTGCCTCTGCCTATGCCTATGCCTATGGCTAGCTGGCCTGGTGGGCCTCCTACCATGGGGTACGAACTGGTTGCTTGTTTTATTTCAATGCTTCTATTAATGGAATATAAGTATTAAATATTTTCTCAAGTTCTTGTTTTTTGACAAACAAACTCCTCATCGTTTGCAGATACATGGCACCATTGCAGGGCGTGGTCTCAATGGATGGTAGCACGGTAACGCCAGCACCTATCCAGGTATGTTTTTCTTCTTTGTTTTGTTGTTCTTGTCTTGCATCTCCTTATCATTGGTTCTGATTGTGAGTTTGTGCAGCCGCCATTTTCTCAACCTCGGTCGAAAAGGTGCGCTACACATTGCTACATTGCCAGGAATATACACTGCCTTCAGCAACTCATGAAGATGAATCCCTTCTGGCAAGCAGCTGCCGGCTCAGCTTCTTTGTTCGGCTCGAAACCATGCAATCTTAATATCATGCCTGCCGATCTGCACAGCAACATGGCCGCCAGAGGTCTTAATAATGCCCCAGATAAGGGACACAGCCTTTCTAGCAGTCCCAGTAATGGTGGAAAGGACAAAGGTTCTCAACCTGTTGGGACCTCCGATTCTGCTCAGAGAAAGCAGCAACTTCTAATTCAGCAAGCGTTACCTCCGGCAGCACCGAATAATTTACTCGTACGTTTCTTTGTTCTTAATTTCTCTGTTTTTTGAAATGAGACTAAGTTTAGGGTGCAATATTAGATATTCGGTCAATGTTTATTTGTCCTTTTTATGTTGAACAGGGGCCTGCGTTTATCTTTCCATTGAATCAACAACAAGCAGCTGCATCGGCTCGGCCTAGTTCAATAAAATCTCCTCTGACCACAGGTGGTACAGCTTCATCAACCCCCTCTGGTTCTGTCGGTGCAAGCACCTCGCCAGCGGCTGCAATGAGCTTCAACTACCCGGGTATGCCTGCCAATGAAACTCAGTACTTGGCAATATTACAGAACAGCGGTTACCCGTTTCCTATACCGACTGTCGGGGCACCCCCAAATTACCGGGGAACCGCACCTCAGGCAATGCCATTGTTCAATGGGTCATTCTATTCGTCCCAGATGATTCATCCATCACAACTCCAGCATCAGCAGACACAATCTGCTCATCCGCCACAATTGCAGCATGCTCACCAAAATGCAAGTGTATCGAGTGGTTCCGCGTCTCATAAGCATTTGCTGAGCCAGCAACAAAGGCCCCAAACTAGCAGTGTCAGCTCTGGTGCAGGAAGTGCAAACTTGCAGAACTTTCCGAGCCAAAAATCTCAGCCATCTCAGCAATTACAACATGCATCACGATCGAAGCACCTTGAGAGTGAACCAGGAAGTGAAGATAGTGCTCCAACTACCGATGGCAGAGGATCTCGAGCATCTGTGAATATTTATGCCCAGAATTTTGCTATGCCAATCCACCCACAAAATTTTGCCTTGATGACTCAATCAGCTGCTTTGGCTAGTGCTGCTGCTGTTAGTGGAAGTAGTAATCAGAGTGAAAAGAAGCCTCAACAGCCACAGCAAGCCGTGCCTCCCAATGGCTTTGCCATGTCATTTGGTCCGACCAATGGTTCCAATACTGGTCCGGGTATTGATATAACGTCGATGGCTCATAATCATGCTATCTTTCAAAGTTTTCCAGATGCTGCTAGACAGAACATCCAGATGATAGCAGCTGCTGCTCAGGCTGCACAGAAGAAAAATTTCAGAACATCTGAGGATGATAAATCTGGGGGCGGTGATTCCTCGGTTACAGATGAGGAAAGAAAAAATTTGGTTGCAAAGGCTCCAGGTGGTGTAGGACAATCGCTGACGTTTACAAGATCTGACTCGGCTAATGCATCTGTTTCTTCCATTCAGGCCAACAGTGTAGTCGAGAGTTCCAATCGATCTCAACCACTTACAACCAATACTGCAGGAGTTATCCATGCCGCAAATGTCAATATTCACGGTCTATTTCAGCAGCAGCAGCAGCAGCAGCAGCAGATACTACAGCTCAAGCAAAAGCACCAGCAGCAACTGGCAGTTCATCGGAGTAAGGCACCAGCAACTGGTAATGGGATCGTATTCTCCAACAACTTGAATTCATCGTCTACAATGGCTGCCAAATTTCCGAATGCACTTGCTGGGTTCCCACAAAACCTCGTCCAGAGCAACAGCAGCGGCCCGTCTCAATCTCCTCAGTGGAAAAGTTCGACTAGAGCACCAACTTCACAAGCCCCATCTGCTCTGGCCTCATCAACTGCAACAACTCTCAAGAACCTCCCTCAGCAGCATTCTCGAGCTCCAACGAAAATGCAGACTCAAATATCATTTGGAGGAAATCAGAATCCATCAACAACTTCACAAGGGCAACAACCTCCTAGTAGCAACCAGGTTCCATCACCCCCTATGATGGTTGGCTCTCCCACAACATCTTCTGTCTCTAAAGGAGCCAGTGGGAGCCCGAGAACAACATCATCTGCTTCTACAAACACCAAAACGGGCCAAAGCCCGTCCTTGCCAACCCAGCAGCAGAAAAACTCGTCATCAATCCCTAGCCAGAAGTCCCAGTCGATTCTTGGAAATCCTCATGTAGCTTCCTCTTCTGGCAGTGGAGCAAAACCTACAATGCAACAGCAGTTGCAGCTGCCAAAGACTATGCAGCAAGCACAATTCTTCTTCTCAAATCCATATTCTCAAGCCCAATCTCCTCATTCAACAAGTACGAGTTCCAGCACTTCTTGTCCGAGTGGATTTTATATGCAGCGAAGATGGCCTGACCAACAGCAACAGCAGCCCTCCCAGCAGCAGCCAACTGGATTGGCAACATCTTCAACTGGGGTGTTGTCATTATGCCCTCCTGTCACACTGGCTAGTACGAGCACAAACGATCCGACTAAGGCAATTGCTGCAGTTACGAGTAATGCAAAAGGTGGTGGATTACCTTCACAAGGCATTATCCACGCTGCTCAATTCGCTGCACAATCGGGCGGAAACCTCTTGCCTGCTGGCTTCTCCCATGTTCATCCGGTGCCAACTGCTGTTCAGGTGAAACCCACGGAGCAGAAGCAACCTGCCGGTTAGTATGTAAATGCATGTTTATTTATGTTGCAACCCCATTGTAGGTTAGAGGCTGTGAGGGTTTAGAATAGATGGGGATTGTGAATTTATGAAGCCAATTACAATTTCTTGACCAGGAAATGACAATTTACACCCATGGCAGCCTGAGAAGAAATGAAAGATTATGCTATCAATACTGACCCATAACAAGGGAATGCTCTGATGATGCACGTCTCTTGTGTGGAATGAGCAACCCACAATTTTGAAAGAAAAACAATGTGGGGGTGAGGGAAAGATGGTGCCACATGAAGTTGGCTTGACATGCAAAATGCTGCACCTTGTGGAAGAATGTGTATCTATGAACACTCCTGACATAAATTGCTAATGGATCTGATTTATCATCCTACTTTAGATTACGGCTTTGAAAGGAAAATCAATCTTTTGTTACAAGAGGGAGTTTAGAACTTAGAAGACAGGTGAGGGAGGAATATTTTGACAAGATAATCCCTTCTGTCTCTTGGTTAGGTAGTTGGAAGTTCTTTCATAATTTGAATCTTTGTTGTTACTGGGAAACTATCATCCTGAAAGAGCACCAAGAACGGTACCTTTTGGACTTATATGTATGTAGTGGAGGATATATATGTACGTGCCTGCACATATAAGAGTAGCCCTTTTTGAAAGATTTTTTATTTTTATCTGTTGATTGGATGCTTTCATGATGATTCTTTAATCTTTTATTAGTTTGGAACTGGAAAATGGACCCCAAGGGTAAAGATGGAATAGCTATACTAGCTAGTGGTGTTTATGTTATTGGTCCAAATGGTGTGGTTATGATGCTCTTTTTTGTTTGTATGGATGTCCTTGGAATGTGATGGTGGGGACTACATTACTTTTTCTTTGTTTATTTCACATGGTTCTACTATACTACAATGGATTTTCGTCAACATAAATAGTTCCTTGTCTACACATGCATGACACTTAAATGTTTGCCTCCATTTGATTCATCTAGGATGTTGCTTGGTTGTGGCGCCACAATAGTAGTCCAAGATAGATAGTAATGATGATCAGATGCATTGTCGAACACAGAGGTTCAATTGTAATGAGGTATTGTCTTGTCTTGGTGGGAATTTTTATCTTTAACATGTTTTGAAAGGGGATTTTGTTATTATAAGACATCTCAAATGGTGAAAGAAGAAATTTCAACATATACAATCTCAAGTCATGTGATTTCATTTGATATAAGTTAGTATTAAATATTATCGGTAAGTGAACTTTTAATTCTTTCAATATGAGACAATATTAATTATTATTTGTCAGTTTTATCTTAACCCTATTTATACCAAGTATGTACATATATATACATACATGGTTGTGTTATTATGAAAATTATTATAGTTTTAAGACCATTTAAATATTTTATACATGTCACACATAAGATAAGTACATATGCACGCACTACATATGTATCTATGTGCATAATGTGTGCCCATCAACATTTCTTGGGTGATTGTGCTGTGTGATGTGTATGGGTGTGATAAGATAGGAAGAGGGTGGGTAGGTGGTGAATGGCTGAGAAAAAAGGATAAAAAGGGCACCACATATTGAGGTCACTTGGGCCCACTTTAAATAACATAGCACCACTAGGCAATAATATAAAAATTAGGGGCAATAAATTTTGTTGACAAAAGCAACCCCCCCATTGAAAAGGGCATCTCTCGTTCATTGTCTTTCTGTTAAGATATGGCCCATGTCTCTTCTTCACATGTATTTAACTACTAGGAGGTTTTTTCTATGCCTTTATTTGATATAATATATATTAATTAATTAAATGATTAATTATTATATTTTTCAAAGATCCCCTGCTGACTCAGTACTGGGCCCCACAAAATTTAAACTGTAAAGATTTTTCAGATTTGGGCCTGGGCTTCCAGAGGTAACCCACATGTGCCGGGATATCTTGCCTTAATTGTGGGTATTACTATTAGAATAATTTTTTTTATATTACTTTTATAAAAATAATATTTTGTTTAAAAACATTCGAGTAAGGAGTTTTTACAATCGCATTGAAGGACGATTTCATCTCCTATCTTTATATATACTAATAATTTTACGTGCAATTTCTGTGTATATTTAAAATAATATATGAAATTGGCGATGAAATACTGGTCACAACTAAAATTAATAGAAAGTGATTGTCCTTAAAAGATATAGTTGAAAATATAAAAATTAGTACTGAAATTGTTATTTTAAACATAAAATGATATATTTTTTTTTATAATACTATAGATAACAAAAGAAATAGTAATGTGATTATAAATTGAGGAAACCACCTCTATGAGTCTATTATCCTAATTTGGACAAAATAGTAGCAATTAATAAATCTAAATGCGGATGTCCTAATCTTCAATGGTTGGATTGGAAAATTACGATCACAGTGCTGTCACGTTAGTTAGGCCTTCTGATGAAAATTTCTATTATTTATGAGAATGATCCGACCACGTCGGACCTCTGGGACCCACTCAAAACATGGGTCCCACTTTGAGGCTTCTGAGTTTTTGTCTTTTCCACTGTGTCGGCCACGTGCGCATGATCTTATGATGCCATCTTGTCATACGTGGCGATCATCTTTAAATTATTAACTACAACTTTATTATATGAAGATGGTTGTTAGACTTTTTTTATATTTTTTTTTTCTGTTTATTTAGTAATATTGATATCAAGGGTTTTATAGTGATTTCTCCAAAAAATAAATAAATAAATAAATAAATAAAAAAGAAAAAAAGAAAAAAAAAGCATATCTTGGACACAAATTATCACTTAATACCTTCAGAGTTCAAATAAATTAAATAAAAGTACCAATTTTTTATTTATTATATTCTTCTTTTCTCTTTGAATACGTTTCAGGTACAATTTACCAGTTATAAAATAAACTATTAAAAATGCCCATACTGATCTTTATATTCGAATACCATGTTAGTTGCATTATTTAATTCCCTAAGTACTAAATTTAAATCTAAATTTTAGTATTTCTTTTCCTTTTTGTGATCTTATCTACAAAAATCACATTTTAATTTAATGTCACTAGGGTAGGAATTAGGTCCCATTTGCACTTTCATTTGGGGAGTCCCATAAATTGATACCTTATCATAATTAAATAATAATGAAGCCATCATAAACGATTCAATTCTTATAATATATGTATGGTTATATTTTATTTAAGAAACTGTACCATTTTGACCACTCTATGTACCTAATTATAAAATTGGATTAAAATATCCCTATTTTGGCAGTGGAACAAGACAATCTGGCTTACCATATCCTAATAAAAAATAATAATAAAAGGGATAAGGACAATAATTATTTTTTAATTAAATCATCAGATCCCAGGATTGTGTTCGTGGGTTTGGGGAATTTTTAATGTTGGATATTAATTTTTTAATGGTTTGAGCCTTCGAGATCTCATAATAATTATAATATAATCGATTATTTATTGAATTTTAATCCATAAATAATTATAAAAGTTTCAGAATCTTAAAATATTTATGTTATGTATTAATACAATGAACAAAATAAATGATGGCCACGCTCAGAAGTCGTACTATAGTTTGCTTGCGGACTGGGTATATCAGCTAGTTAGTTGTATATTGTTCAGTCCACGTGTATTCCCAATACATCAATATTTTAGTTTTTTTACCCTATTTACAATACAAGAAATTTTAACAATTACTATAGTTGAAAATTAATGTTAATTGAGACATAGTGATAGTAAAAAGTCATTTGTTATGCCTTCATTACGACAATGATGCATTTTAGTGATGGTTGCAGAAAATTAACCATGACATATAGTCATAATGAATGTTTTTGCCTGTGTACAGGTCACGACAAAATATTTCACTTTGGTAATTTGGGTTATGGACTGTTACTTCGTTCTCTCGAATTTTTTTTTCTTTTAAAAAAGAAATTGTTACTTCCATTGTAACTGTTAATATTTTAGTTACTAAAATTCAATTATTTTGTAATGTTACTTTGTCCATACCTAGGACACTTGTCCTAAATATTAATGATTCCACTTGAAACATGAATAAAAGAATACACAACTATATGTTATATGTATCTTTATATTAAATAAGTATACATAATACCATCTAGTGTGAACTAGATTTTACGTATATAATTCTTAAAGTTGATTAGGAGACATAATTGCGAATCCTTTTACTTTTTCTTAAGTCATAATAATCTTTTATGCACTTCTTAGGTTGTATTTATAATATATTCCTTTTTTTAAGAGAAGAACGATTACATTTTATTATTATATTAATATTGTCATATGAATATATTTTAAAGATCAATGACACGAAGTAAATACAAGATAAATTCTATAAACTATCATGTAGTAGACAAATACTACTATATAATATACAAACGAGAACACTACAATGTAAACGATGCAATATAATCAAGGAAAACATTATATTTCTTAAAACTTTTAAACATAATATAGTCTTGCCATGACTCTTTATATAAACATTATTAAATTATATAAATATATAATTTTGTTGAGAGAGATATAAATATGTAAATACACACATGTGGATTACATATTGGTAAATCTATAAAGATATATTAGTTTGAGTGTAAGAAGACAATGTTCATAATAATGATTGTGTTAGAAGTATAATTGTGCGATTATTGTACTATGTATTTCCAGTGAAAAAAGGCAATCTACTTTTATAAGAAATACTTAAACAAAGAGGAAGCGATTTTGGATGAGAAAACACTTATTTTTTACTTATTCAATTAATTCTTTTATCACTCATCTCATTTGTTAAAAGCTTATCAAACATGCCATTATTTGTGTGTTTATGCATCATCAGAAGTATCGCTTTTCTCTATTTTCGTTCAACTTATAAATGTATCAAATGAAATGTCATCTATGTCTAGAAATATGTCGTGTCTGATGTGATATCTACTACAAATATGAATAATTTTATGGAGTGTTAATTGGAAAAGAACCTAGTACATACATATATATGTATATATTCACACATATACACAAAGAAAAGATGTGAATTCTGTTCATAGTTTGAGTGCAAGAAAGACATGTTTGGTCTCCTATGTAGAAAGATATTAAACAACTAAATGACATAATCATGGTACTCACTCCCACTCGACAATATCAATTTATATAATGCACTGTCCAACAACCTTATGATCTTTACCCATTCTTTGCTTTCAAGTCTTTCAAACATTCTTCTCAAGTTACTTAAAAAGTGGCAACAACTAAGATGTGAGATCTCTCCCTCAATGACATATTGATCCCTATATCCATATATTTTCATTTTTGTCACAAGTATCTTTTTCAACATTAATTTACAAATTTTGGAAACTACATGGTCAAAATATATATATATATATATTGGCTTTTATGGTGTTGTAGTAGTTTTAAATTTTGGAATGTGATAGTGATGTTAACAAATGAGCAATTTGTCTATTTTGCTTCGTGTATAAAGTAAACAGTAAGCAACACTTTACTCTTGTCATATTTATGGTTTTGATATATGCAGCCAATGGCTTCTTTCCCTACAAGCAATGAGACTGAGTCTTATTCTTTTTCTCTTGAACTTTAATTTCTTCCAGTATGGCATAACACAAATTTAGAATAACATAAAAACATCTCGACCCCTCGATTTAAAGTTATTGCAACACTTTCTCCCCCAAGTAAATTTTTCACACGAAATATATAGTTGGAGGACTATCATATAAATTTTAATGTGCCTTACCATAAACTCTACCCATAAATGGAGGGGGATAGAGTGCTTCACTAACTTTGAGTTGAGAAGCAAAATCGTTTGAATTTATTTTCAAAGCGTCGCACCAAAAATAATAAACTCAAGCGGCTAAAGTGACATTTACCATAAAGTAAGATGCTCGAAGGATTCATAACCTTTGACGTGAGCTTGAATGAGGTCGATTAGATGCAACTTAAGCCAACCCAATTCAAACCCACGTTTCTAACTGTTAAATCATAAAGCACCATCAAAATTTTAAAGAAGAGGGTCATGTCTGTAATACAGTATAAATACCTCATCAAACTCAAACAAAAGGATGCTTTCACTAAGAGTTTTTGAAAAGGGAAAAAAAATAATAATAATAAGATTTGCTTCTTGGAGGCCCACTTTTCACCAAATTTTCTTAGAGTAATCATTATCTAAGCATGGTCCACTCATAGAACCTCCCAAAACCCAAAAGTCCCAACATTTTACTATAAAAACTGACACAATAACTTCAAAAAACAAAGTGCGAACAAGAGTCTTTTGGGTTCCCTCAAAAAAACTGATTAACCTCAGAAAAGTTTGCAGAAAGGACAAGAAAAAAGAAGAAAAAAAAAAGCCATGGCCTCAATTCTTGAGAACAGAGCTTTTGCAGTTTTGTGTTTCATTTTCACCTCATTTTATCTGTCAGCTGGAGCTATTTACAAGGTGGGGGATTCTGCTGGTTGGACCACCATTGGGAATGTTGATTATAAGAAATGGGCTTTCAAAAAAACCTTTCAAATCGGTGATATTATAGGTATTTATACACATATATATTCATATTCCTATGTATTTGTGTGTTTGTGTGTATGTATTTTTAGCGTCTTCTCCTCTTCTCTGTCTCGATGCATGTAAGTGTTCCTTTCCTATGTTTTCTTGGACAAATTTTAGGTTTTTTGTTTGAAATTATGTTATGTTTCATGTTTAAATTACCAAAATTTTGGGGTATTTATTTGTGGTCACTCTATGGCTGTTTGTGAAGTTTAGACAGATTTTCTTGTAGCCTTTTCTGCCTGAAAAAATGGGTTCCTTTTGGAGTTTGGACACATTTGTTTGCTTGTTTTTAAGCTTTAGGACAGCTATGATTTGTAGGCATCCTATTTTCTGCTGATTTAGGGACCATAGTATTAGTGGCAATCCCAAGGCATGAGTATGTGAATTGTGATAATGATGATGTTTCATCATAGGAGCCCGCATGCAAGGGATTTGATTCCACTAGCACAATTAGTAGCCACTATTTCTTCTTTCTAAGTGCCTTTGTTTTTAATTGAAGTTATTGCCACATTCATATTATACATTAGTAACAATCAAGGATTAATGTAATAATAAGGACAATTATTATCTAGTAAAAAAATTCTTAGCAACTTTTTAAACGATAGAAAAAAAACTCTATATACTGGTAGGACTCGAACTTATGACCTTTAAGATCTTGGGGCCTCTATCTTGCACATGAACAAAGGCCTAGTCTACCATTTTCCAACTTGTTGGTTTCCATATAAAGTGTAATTATCACTTGTTTTGGCTTGTTATTGATGAGTCGATCTTTCCAAAATGGGTTTTTTAGAAAAAAATTTGTAACGAGAAAGTTAGAATAAGCTTTTATATGCCATGATAAAGGATATTATCATAGTTTCTCTCTCTGTTTGCTTAAAGAATCCATTTCTCAATCTTTCTGCTCTAGATAGGTTTTCTCAATGGGCTGGATAATGTTCTTTTTGTAAGACATATGAAAGTCATATGTTAATTTTTCTGTTTATGCATTTTGCCCTTTTAAGACACGTAAAAATCACATTAGTTACTGTATATTTCACCAGAAAATTTACTCGAGGCGAAGTGTCCCAATGTTAGAAGTCAAGATTTCTGGCATGCAAGCATAGTATTTTGAAGTTGAAGCTAGAAATTTAATGATAATGAAGTGATCCTAATAGACATATACACACTTTCATTATGGGAACTCGCATGCCTTAATGATCATGATGGCCATTACCTCCACATTGCATGGCAACCTACCATTTTCCCCTCACTTAATTATCCACCATTGGAATTGGATGTCAGCATCATACACAACAGTAAGTCAAAAAAAAAAAAAAAGACCATAAACATGATTGTTTTCTTTGACCTCCATATCAAGGTTTGTTAAATGTTTTCTTTCTTAATTATTCATAGTAAATTCACAAGAAGAGTGACACATGAGAGGCTTATTAAACTTTTAAATGCCTATGCATGTTTTATGGTTCCCATATGGTTATTCATATGAAACAACAACCATGGAAAAAGAATTGATGTTAAGTGAAATCTCTTTTTCTGTGCTTTCTTGGAAGACTAGAGTTAGTCAATATCCCTTGTAAATATTTCATTCAAATGGCAAGGAAAGAACACATTTTTGGACAAAATATTTTGTCACTCAATATGTAGAATCACGTGCATTGTCCAAATTCAACAAGAAATGTTTTGATTTGATTTCAAGAATGTAATGAATAGGAGACAATCTTGTTTCATATCTACTATTTGCATTCTTGGACGGCTAGAGTTACTCAAAATAGTCCCTCATATATGCAAACATCTCAATCAAACAACAAAACAAAAAACACATAATCTTGTCACTTACTATATAGAATCACATGTTCTGCTCAAGTTTTGTTAACATTTGGTTCGATCAGTACAATAAATGATGGACAGAAGCACGATCTCTTCCTACATGCGTATCACTTCTTCTCTTCTTTTCAGTATTCGAGTACAACCCTCAGTTCCACAACGTGATGCATGTCACACACACGGAATACAAGTCATGCAATGCGTCTTCCCCAATCTCGACTCACACGACGGGCAACGACTCCATCACCATCAACACTCACGGTCACCACTTCTTCATATGTGGTGTACCGGGCCATTGTCAAGCCGGGCAAAAAGTTGATATAAATGTTCTTCGACCTCCTTCAGTCGCACAAAGCCCGTCAGTATCGCCCTCTCCAATTTCTGCAGTTGCAGTAGGAGCACCTTCTCCTAGTAGTGGAGCTCATTCATCATCTGCTCTTAATAAGGCGTTCGGAGGGATGGTGGTGGTGATTCTGCAGTTTATATATATGTTTGGTTTGTTTTAATATGGAGGCGGAATAGTGTTTGTTCTAAATTTTTTGAAGTAGTTTTCAACTAGCTCGGCATTGGAGTTAGAATAATTCGGTTTTGTTTCTTTCTTTTTCTTCTTCTTTTTTCTTTTTCTTTTTTTCTTTTTTTTTTTTTTTTATTAAAATTCGGGTTTTCCTTTGTATGTGAGGACCAATTTTCTTGAAAGAAAAATGATGAGACTCTTGTTGCAATTTCCTGACTGTCGCAAGCCTCTCAGTACAACTTCGATGGTGTTTGCATAAACTTGTACTTGAAGGACAAGACTTATGAAAACTAAATTTTGTGCACCTAGACTATAAAAAGTAATTGAGATAATCAACAACTTTTTAAGTTTGGCATCAATTGATATATCACAATTTATTTCATCGTGTTAAACTTCTGGGAGTCTACTAGTCATGCTTCAGTCATTTTTTCAAAGATCTAATTATAATATTAAACAACTAGAATATGATACAAACTATAATTATAATAAAAACAGTTATTATAAT
Organism: Handroanthus guayacan; assembly: GCA_014898755.1. Taxonomy (NCBI): domain Eukaryota; kingdom Viridiplantae; phylum Streptophyta; class Magnoliopsida; order Lamiales; family Bignoniaceae; genus Handroanthus; species Handroanthus guayacan. The sequence continues at coordinate 723,541 of JACFYI010001436.1, read as the reverse complement.
TTTTTAAACTATAAGATATATTTTGACAATTAGAAGAACCTCAGGAACAAGGCAATTATCCCCAAAAAATAATAATCTCGATATAGAGAAAGGGATAGCCCTAAAGCTTCTTTAAAGAAACTAAACATACTTACATTCTTCTAATAGGTAAGACTACTTTTTCTAATAGAGTGATAGAGAACGTTGCCTATAATTTGTTTCCATTTACAGCCTTGAATGGTCTATTTTGAAGCTGAGAAGTGCAGAATATGAATTAAGTTTGCCGATGAAAATATCAAAGCTAACTGTATTCAACTGAGAATAGTAAGTTGTAAGAATTAACACATAAATTGAATTCAAACCATACAAGACACAACAAAATTTACATTAAAGCTAAACCTCCTATATTCGGTATATAATACAGAAATACCTCTTATAGTTTACAATACAGAGTCATTAATGGAAAATTAAAAGGAACTTTTATATACATTATCATTTAAACCCCTCAAGATTTACCATATCGACTAAAACATTACATGTAAATAATCATGATATGTACCGATTTTCAGACAGATTCCACTACATTTTCTATCAGTTAACTAAAAGTACGTCATTACGATTTTCCAAATCACAAAAGGTATTTTTATAATTACATCAAACGTCAAGAAATAATTATCTCTTAAACTTTCTACCATATTAATAGTTCCAACATATTTTCTTGGAGAGGATAAACATAAAAACATCACTATTACTAAATTCCTACCTCAATATACAAAGGCCTCAACTAATCACTACAAGATCTCTAATAGACAGATTACAGCATTTTACAGTTGAACCTTCCCGATAAAGAATGACAACTCCAGTGTCTCTATAGTCTTCTCTTCCATTTTCTAGACTCAACTTTTATATTCTATATATTTTCCAAGGGAGAAAATTACACCCACATTATACGAAGTTCCTATAATCAATGATGAACTCAGGATAATAAGAATTGAATCACTTGTTAAAAGAATGGAGGAAGCTGAAGAAACCTCGTCTTCAACAACAGACGTAATGAACCACCGTTTAAACGAGAAGACCATCGAGTAGTGGTTGTTCAGTATCTGCTTTCCTCCTGGATAATCTTCTGTCACCTTGATGATCCCTGCAGGATAAAGGAAATTAAGTGATGAGATGAGAAACTAGCATTCGATTTCCACCAACTACTCAATCGTTGACTATCTTTTAAGTTCTAGTAGCACGACCAAGAACCAACTACAACTCCAATTGCAGCTTGCAGAGTAAGTGAATTTAATGCCTTCCATCTTCGGAAATTACAAATACCCTTGAGGGATTGACTCCGTATTACAAATTTCATTCGCCATTGATTGAGGTTGCAAAAAATTGTTTACGCCAACAAAAAGATAAATTAAGAACGAACCTATTTTTGCCCTTAAAGTGCTGTTTGGCAAATATGCTTAGACTTTTCATGTTCTAGTCTTCAAAAATTTTTTGTAACTTTTCATATGGACAATATAGACTATTCACAAGTTGTAGGATGGAAAGGTTTTGGTGTAAATATGACAAACCTCAACGAGTGGTTTTGCTACTTAACCAAAAGTATTAAGTGGCATACAACATATAATCGGAAGACAAACCAATCACGTGTATGATCACGATCCAAATATACTTGGTTATTCTGAAGATGCCAGGAAGCTGAAGAAAACGAGTAAAAAGCAGCAGAGAGACCTTACACTAGTGGATTGAAGCTCTACACCAGCCGTGTCTTCATTATCCTGCAACATAGGAGAGCAACATATTTCCAATCACCAAAGAGCGTCTCATTACAGACGACTGAATAGGAGAGAATTGTTTGACTGAAGTACCTCGATTAATAAATCCTTCCTTGTAATCATTCCAACAACACGAGAAGCACGTGGAACGACAAGTATATGCCTCAATCCTAATTGCCGGAATAGATTATATACCTGAATAATCATCATGTTAAAATCATAGGGTGATTATTTGAAGAAATTTCATAAATAGATAAGAATAGAATACCAGGTCCCAAATTCATCACCTTTGTTAATGACATATCTTCAGGAACAATATAAGGAGAGGGATTCAAAAATGGAGCAAGGTCAATGTACATTTCGAGATCATCCGGTGTTAGGTGAATGTCGTCTATTGATATTCCCGTAGTAGAAACAGGCTTGACGAATTCGGTGAGATTGTGCCTGATATATGCATAGCCAACGAACTATTAAT
>JACFYI010001436.1:705061-715610 GCA_014898755.1 Handroanthus guayacan | reverse complement strand
GGCGGACTAAATATAACAAACAGAAACCACATCCACAAATCCAGCTGACTAGAGCAAAGATCAATCACCAAACCATTCTAACATCTAAAGAAATCCTAATCCATAATTGCCCAAATAATACAACTCATAAATCTTAACAACATATAAAACTTCATATATAAGGGTGTGCGCACCTGTTCTTGCCTGTAAAAGCAATTTTCAATAACTTCATAATCAAGGCTTTCAACAGTGCTTCCATGGTTCTTCTTAGAACGGCCGAGCTCATCGCCTTCTGCTTCCGCCTCGTCGTCCGGCAGCCGCGACCACATCAACTTGGCCGTCTCCATTCCATTCTGCAAATGATTCGATAACATCTTCTCTCTCCCTCTCTACAGCTTTGTGTGTATAGGTAAGCACTAATCTGATCAAATCTAAACCCTCATCAATACTACCAAATCCCAAAGGAATTCCCTCAGAATTATGCGAACTTGCAATGAAGCACTTCTTCACCAACCCAAAACCAAAGGTAAGCCCTTTTTAAATCAAATTAAAACCCTAATCTAATACAACCGTAAAAACGAGATCTTTGGGGAATTTTCAGATAATTAGATTCAATATACCAATCAATCTCCGAAAAATTCGAGATGACGCAACTAAGTGATCACAGAGAAAATTAAAAAATAAAAATAAAAAAGGGAAAATTGCGAGATTGGTCGTGGAATGGAATGAATTCTTTTTCTTAAGGGAAAATTATTCTCAGCGGTGGAGAGAGATAGAGAGAGCGAATGTGTTTACTTTCTAGCTCTCTTTCGGTCTTCCCCTTCCCTTAATATATGTGTGTGTGTGTGTGTGTGTGTGTGTGTGTGGTTTCACTTATTTTGTCTTAATTTTCTAATAATTTGCTTTGATTATATGTTCTGTTGACTTCATTTCTATTTGTTAGTTTTGTGGACTTGATTTGACAATAAACACAAATTTCATATACAAATTTTTTTGCTATTGCAGACTTGACAATGCTAAAATGAAGACCTCATCATTCCCAAATTTATTTTCCTTTTAATTTCTGAAAGAAATCATTACATTTAATTATATATTAACATCATTATACCAATAAATTTAATGATTAAATACATGAACAAATGAAACATTACCAATGAGATTCAGGTCGTGCAACTCTCCTGTAAGAAGGGGAAGGCGGTACTATCACCTAAATAATGGTGACATAATGCACAAGATTATTAGTAGCCTCCTTTTTTAACTATATAATAGGCTTTTAACTTGATTTCGAGTGTAGTTAATTTGCGAATGTACTGACGTAATAATTGAATATATCTAGATTCTAAAACAAAACAACCTATTTTAATCTATATTTTAGTTTTTCTTAATTAATATTTGATTTTAGTATTGTAATTTTACGTTGACTTAACATAAAATTTAGATGGTATATATTACATACAATGGTCTTAAGGAGTGGTATGTTCTGTTAAAAACTTAGGAGTATGGAATCATATGTCATCCTTTATACTAAACAATTAAGATTTAGTCATATTAAATATAGTGTATAATAATTTTAAATCTTCAATCAATTAACTTATAAAAAATTGATCAAAAGAAGTAGAAGAGCAAAGTGTCAATGAACCCGACTCTTTGGTAAATTCAAAGCCACAAAAACTAGTATGCATTAAATATGATGTTTTGATTTAGAGGTTTAAACAAAGAGAAATCATCTTATGTGAATTACTTTTTCTTTTCTTTCTTTTTTTTTTTTCGTTTTAGATAGTTAAGAATGAAGTATGCAATAGATAATAGCTATGACCCCAGTCTCCTCCTTTTATGTCATGTCTGGACTCTCGTATTTAGCCCGAACATATTAGATACTTGAACCAATCAACACAAATACTAGCTCCATCAACGTAGCACCATTAAAGACATAGTTTAGTTCAAACAAGTCGACATTGGTCAATTTATAATCATACAATTAGAAATAAAATAACGAAATTATAAAAGTTGAAACTTAGAAAGAGGGTATATAATATTCAAACATAATTCTATGGGACAAGTGCTAAAACTATTAATGATTAAATAAATAAAGGGATAACTGTGTCAAAACCCCAAGAATTTGACCTGATGATAGATTGTAACATTTCATGTGATTTGTGATATTACAATAACATTCCCAACAATTAGTTTATCGGATTAAAAACTTAACAAAATTTATGTAACAATATAATTACATCGCTAAAAGTCCAACAATTTAATTGATACATTCGAGTAAACACTCTATTCAAACAGTCTATTTGTAACATTACATATGCGCCATTAAGTTTTTCATTACATGAACTTATGGCAGGGAGTGCACTTTGAATCCTCTATTTCGTCTCTCAATACATTGCATGGGTATCAACCTACCAAGCACATAGCATGCACAATCTTTTTTTAAAAAACATTTAATGAACTTAGCATATATTTAAAATAAGAAATAGAAAATAAAATATTATTATAAAATAAAAAATTCTAATGGCTAGAAATATTATTATAATATCTCATATCATAAGAAGTATCTTTTAAAGTAAGTCAAATATGAAAAAGATGATGAGGTAATTGTCCCATGTTTTGGAATCTTAGGTTGTTGGATCTAAGGGTAAGGTTGATAATGAATTCCACTTTTGATGACTAGAAATGCATCATTTTATTTAGTGATAAGAGCATAAAGCCAAATGGGTGTATATGAATTTCTGGCAGGAAGTTGCCAATGATGGCTGGCCATATTAGTGGGTCACATGTAGATCTACACTCAAATTTAAGACACCAAATTTTATGCTTACACGACAACATATAAAAATGATATCACGCTAATTCGTAGATGACAAAAAGAAAATATATTATTATCCATGACACGTGTTAAGCATTATGAGTTTAATTATAGGTTTATAAATTTAACAGGAAAATATTAGTTACTAAAACTTAACAATACATAATATGTACAATAATTATGACTAAAATTACTGATAATTACAAGGGTTAACTATGTGAATCATTTAAGTTCCACTTATTTATATAAATATAAGGAAGAAGTTTTATCTTTACTTTTATAAAAGAAAAGATCATTCGTACTCAAACAACAATTTTGAATTATAATTTTTGTGGTTTTGATTTACCCTTCACACATACAACTATTCTCCATTGCTATTAATTAAGATAGAAAATTAAAAGTAAAAAGTGTGGATTTAAACTCCATAAAAGACTTCCCACTTTCTCTTAAAATATATATATATATATATATTCTCCATGTTTCTCAAAAACTCAACAAACCTTCATACACAGATTCAAATCAAAACCTACATTTAATTTCTTTGTATACTTTTAATTTTTTAAAGAAACTAATGAAGGAAATTTTCAATAAGGAAGAACCCATTTTCATGATATAAATTTTGTTATTATTTTCACATTATACTTTGTTATGCATAAAACCGCGTGTCCTAACCGGTAGCATTTAGAATAATAGATTATGATAATATATTTTTAATTTTCCAATTTTACATTACAGATATTGAAAAATCATGAGCAACCTAAGCTCTCCAAGAAATCTAAGTAGAAGAGAGATTCAATAAGTTGAGATGGTAGTATCAACATTAATCATTTCAGTAGACACAATGAGAGTCGTATAAACTTGTATAAGCAATATTCATGTAATAACATCTTACTCTACAACATGCGAAGCAATTTCTTGATCCTCAGTAGTAAGAATTGGTTAACGCTATAATTACAATGAACTAGCAGAGAGTCAGGCCCAGCAAGCGCTGGTAACTTGACCGACTGCCTCCGGTTCATTAGACCTGATCTTCTAAAATAGTTCCATCAGTTGATGTGCAACATCTGTGCATCAAATAGTCGCAGGTTTTGTTATTACAAACATAAACAAGAATCATGTGTAAGAAAAGAATTCGTGTAAACAGTTATCGCAACTCGCAAGCTGCAACAATAAGCAAAAAGCATGTAATATGCACATTTCGACGCAGTCTTGCGGAACTGTTTTCTGTTTCCTTACCTTGTTTGTTCCTCCAACCACCTAACCTTCCAATTATGGGCCAAGGAAGGTTGCTTTCCAGTTACTTATTTTTGTAAGACAAGAATACTACAAATATTATTTCACCCGAGTATAACTGGTCAATGATACTTGTTTCTTCGCCGGTAGCCTTCCTTACAAGGGCAGATCAAAGCCAAATTCATGTAATATTTGATATCATAAGAGTTGAATACAATCTATGTCATCTAGCTACTTAATTCACAACTAGCATCTAATGCAGACGTACATAATTAGAATATAATAAATACACACACACACACACACGTACAGACCATATACATACATGATTATGGATTTAAAGTGATAGCTGCTCAGTTATGACTTGTATGTGGGTTGTTCATTACTTTCTGCATAAGTACTTGGAGAGGGTCATGAACGGTAGTTACTTCAAGCATAAGTTGTAGGATTAAACACATAACAATAAGTAGCATTCTATAAAGATCACACAGAAAACATACCAAAAGACGGCCAGTGCTTTCTTAATAGTACAGATATACAATTTGTGTGAAAGAACTCGTTAACAAACCACATTGGCACTTTTAAAAAGCTACCTCCATATTAAGGATTTAATTCAACTACATAAATTGAAAATAAATGCCACAATGCTCAAAAGCATATGACGCTTACCTCTGAGTACAGATGGGGGCGTATGGAACTCTCGCCAAACATCATGGCTTGAAGCAAGATTCATATTTAAAAATTTGGCAGCAAGATATGCAGCACCTGCAGCTATCTGATACGGCTTGAACTGAAGCCATAGCGAGCTTCTAAGCCTGCAAAAGGAAACTCGACTTCAGAAATATAGCAAACATATTCACCATCATATCTAGATAAAAACAGATAAGCAAAACAAACCGACTGGAGCAACACCAACAATTGAACTGACATGATCTTATGCTGATCGAACGTATTCGCCACAATCACAAAACAAATTACACACAGCAATTATAATATGCGATAAACATCATATCAAGTAAGAAAAACCAATAAGAGAACCAAAACAATTTCCCTTACCAACTAATAAAGCAGCAACTGAGATGGAAAAATCCAAGATTCTTCTGCAGTATGATGATTGAGTACCCTAATAAGAAAGTATGTGACACCATCTACAGATATATTGATTTCAATCCCACCTTTGCTGCCACGATATACCAACACTGTGTTGATCTAAATTGGTATAACAAGCTAAACTTCTGTGAGCAAGGCCAAATCTCCTTGAAATTTGAATAACAAAATGCTTGCAACATGCAAGTCTCCATGCTTAGGCTTGAAATAGATTTTGCCTAAAGAATGCCAGCCATATTTTCATTCACACAACACACACACACACACACACACACATATAATATCTAGCTTCACAAAATAGTCTCCGTGATGAACACCCTACTAGAAAGATATACATTAAAAAATATATATATATTTATAGTTCATATAATTAGGGGAAATAACTCATATAATCTTACAAACGACTCTGCTTAGCAGTGAAAAACCAACATATGTACCCTGGTTTAAAAGGTATGTTAATTTATCAGTAGGAAAGGAATTGAAATGATCATAAAATAGTACAATACATCTTGTGATTGAAAAATAAGATTATTTAGTTAAATATTTGCAAATAATCTTTTCTTAAAAACCACTAATAATATGGACATAACTACCAGTAAGTAAAATAGTTCCTGACCTTCAGCTAAACCACAGGGCCGTGAGTGCCATCTTAGGTAATAGGTTCAAGACTCAAATGGTCTTGATACCAGTGCAGTCCGAATTGCAAGTAAATCACGTGGTATCAAAAGTATTGAAGAAGCAAAATAACATATTTGTTGGGAGGAAGGATAAACTTCTTTAATAGAATAAAATTGCTTATGGTCATCATAATATGCTCCTTTTCAGTGCAGTTAAAGATGTGAAAATGGTTCCTCCGTTTCGCTCACTGTTTCAACACTACGTCAGGAAAACAAAACTTGAACTCTTATCTTGAGAACCCTGCATGTTTAACCTACATAGGTTAACCCATGCTCAAGCATAAGATTCATCAAGCAGAATGTGCAAAGCGCAAATGTACTTTTCAATCAACTTGGTCCTTCTCCCTTCAAATGCAGTCAGTTATTGCTTTTTTTCCACTACAACAGGGTAAGACAGACGTCTGAGGCTGTGGATAAGCTTTTCCTAGTACATGATTTTTGGAAGCCTAGGCATAAGGGACAAAAATGTATCCAAAAGATCCCCAGAAGTAGCTCAAATTATCGAGAATCAGAAACCAATTCCAAAATAATAATTTTGAAGCTGAAATAAGAGTAACAAAAAAGGGCAAAAGGGAAAGATTGTTTACGAAGATTTGGCAAACCAGGATCTCTTTTGGAGTGGGTGTGAAGGGGGATGGATAACTTTGAAGTAAGTAAATCTGTAGAAGTTGAGAGCAAATGCTTTTAGGAAGGGAAGAACAAAAGCCAGTAGGGTGACAGGTGCAGCTCCTAGGCAGTCAGCACACTCACAGCAAAATAACTCAGCAAACATCTTCAGAAATTCTTCAGCCTGTTCAGAAGCATGATATGTGGAAATACAGCAAACAGATATAACATATATCCCACTAAAGAATTGCCATATAAAGACAGAGCAGGATGTCCAAAATGGCATATTAGTTTGACTCATCCATGTACTATCTTCTATAGCCAGTGAGCATTTCATTAAGGTGTCAGCATTGAAAAGGAATCCACAAGATATCTCTAGTTCAACTTCAGATGAAAAACAAAACATTTGATGAACAGCACATCAACCGCCAGCTATTAATATGATAAGGGAGCATGCTAATCCTCTATAGATCCTGCAATTATACGCCAATCCGAAACATCAATATGCATGCCAGGATGATTACAGACTACAAGAAACAAAACGTAGCACTAAAAGTAGCATGAAATTCAAGAACAATGAAGTTAAACGAAAACAAACTTATCCCACTGTCTAGTTATTGCAAGCATTGGGCCCTGTTTGTCGATCAATTAATACAAAACCCAGTAATCTAAGTATAGAGCACAGAACGGCAATCATAGAAGTGGCTCTAGCAGTATTGTTAAGTTCTCTGCAAATTTATGGATTCCCTAGTGAAGGTTCCCGATACAAACTATCATACTGGATATAGATACTTGAAGTGGTGGACGTACCCTTCACTGACCAAGCTCAGTGCCAGATTCACCAAAACGGATCTTGAAAAACCTAATTTTTGAAGAGTGGATGTCAGAGATTCATATGGATGCTGCACGCTGATCTCAAAATTTAAGGTTGTCAAAATCAATTGTTCGGCATCCAATATCCTTTCGCGATATTGCTCCAACCAGTCCTGTCCAGAGCCAACAAACACAACACACATCAATTTCACTCACCAGCAATAGTAGTAGCTTAGAAAAGAAAAGGATGGAAAGGAATCAAAGAGAGAAAGAAAAGGATGGAACAAGAAATAAGTACTGCCGCGTCACACAGCAGAGAGAAGGTACTAACAATAGGGAGCATATAAGAGAGAACAGTGAAGTCCTGTTTGTGGAAAACTTCACACGACACTTTTAGTACATCATTAAGAGGGCGTGGTGTCTCCTCAGATTTTGAGGCAAGGAAAAGCGCGGCAGTAGCTATCAACTGCAGCAAGAAACAAATAAACTGATTAGCTTTGTACTGACAGAGCAACACAATTTCAGCAATTGCTGATATTAGAGAAGTTCCTTCTGATCTCAGAAGGAGTTTCTTCAAATCAGGAAAACATTTTACTGCGCCAGTTTTATAGAACAGATACTCACAAATCTATCATGAGAGGCATGAGAGCGCCTAACAAAGAAACGATGGCAGAGAACCATGGCACTTCCAATAGTGGTTTGTGGTCTGCAAATAATTGTTATCTTATAACAAAAACTAAAGAGACAAAGATAGCACAACAATAGTCCACAGCCAACTTCATGTAATCATCTTGAAAGATAAATAGCTTACATATCAAGTCGAACTCCAAGATTTTGAAGGAAGGCACAATACGAGTATCGCAAGTGTGTCTCCTGCAGCAAATCAATGCCGTCTTTTCTTGAAGGAGAACACATCTCTATCTCATCTCTTGACATAAAAACTGCTTCCTCGTCATCCTCAAACTTTGAGCGATCCCGTTTGGAGGTAGTTGAAGCATAACCACTGGCATTATCGGACCTAGTTGCAGCAACAACTGAACTGTTGTTGTAGACTACAGGGGCGTTGGAGTAGGCGTTAAAGAATTGAGGAGGTACATGTTGCCATGGATCAGCAATGTTTTCAAGACCATTTGCATACGTGAGTCGTTGTTGATAGGGTCTACCAGTGCTTTGACGTGTCAAATCTGAGGCCTTTCTCCTTTTTGAAGAAGGCATGACATCATGCCAAGGATCGTAATTGAATCCATCCAGCATTGATTTTTGAGAGAAACCACAGGATGAACCATGATTCTCTATAAAAAAATTCGAATTATAGGGGCCACCATCATAGTTCCAATTGTAGTTAGCTGCAGCACCTGTTGCTCTCTTCCCCATACTGCCGTTTCTGCTATAAGACAATCTACCATCACCACGAAAATGACCACCTCGTGGCCGGTGAGGCCGTGCAAGAGACATAATTCCTGTTCAATCCCTCACAGTAAGAAAACATATAGCATGACATATACACAAAATAGAATCTGTACTCTACAATAACTTTTATTTGATAGAAATGACATTAGTTTCAAAGCAAAACAAAATATTCATGGATTGATTTTGAATAAAAGAGAATATTCAATACCTCAATATTGTAACATTATATACATTCATACATATAAAAACAATTTATCAAACTCGAAATTTACAGAAAAATCTGCAAACTTTAATCACACAAGGTGAAAATTCAGCGAGATAACAACGTAGAAACCAATATCCAATGCAATTTCCTACAAAATTTTTCACAACCTCTCTAAATTAACTCTTTTAAACATCCCCAACAATTCATTTAAAAAAAAAAAAAACCAACAACAACAACAACAGCTATCATTTAAAGTGTAAAATATGAACACAATACTATCAATATTACCTCAACAGCACGTAGCAGCGATCCAAAGATCTGGAAAAAGTAAAAGTATATAGCTCGCCGAATTTGAATTCGGAAATATATCAAACTTCTTTGATGATTTGCCCTCTGATTAGGGTTTGAGAATGTGAAAAAGTAAAAAAGTGATAGAAGAGAATAAACTATAAAGAGACAAAAATTATTCTTTTGAGATAAAGTAAAAGAAACAATCAGAATTTCCTCCAATATTGGATTGAGAAACTCGGAAAGTTATGAGATTGTTCTCATCAAATTTATAATTTCAAAATAAATTTATTAATAAATTTTGGGGCAATTAATGTTAATTTCCTGTATTATCGGTTGGGCCAACTTGGGCTACGTTTTGTACTCGATGAGGCAATGATAATCTAAGCACTTAATTGGGCCTCCTTTTCAACTTATATGTCTGAATGGGCCCAAATGATATGGGCTTGGACTAAGGGAAATCATTGCATTGTCCATTCTCGGAACTCATATCAAGATTATTGAACCCAATTTCCAATTTTTTTCTAACTTTATTAATGGGGTGGGTTGGAATTCTATCTGAATTTTAGGATCTTTAATCAATTAAAATATTTAATAAATTAAATTTAATTAGAGACAGTGAATCGGATGCAAAACAAAATAGTCCGATAAAGTTCCCAATCTGAACTTTGATAATATTTTTTACTAAAAAATAATTTTGAATACATAATGTTAATAAAGACTCTTAAAATATTACATTTTTTTTTTGTTACTCAGGTCAGGTTGTCTCATTGGGATCCAGATTTTTACCTGATCTAACTGGGTATGAGTGAACTCAAATTATACAGGATCTTGAGTTGGCTTTTGTCATGAAGATCGATAATCGGATTCATGTTCATGCGATTCTAATTTGATGCAAACTCGACCCATCGACGGCTCTAATTTCTCCAATCTTGCACAAAATTGAGGTTTAATCAACGCACACTTCATAATTAATTCAACTCTTTACACTTGCAACTTTAAAACGGCTCTAATTTCTCCAATCTTGATTTTTTGGTTTGTAAATACTTCGGTATTTCTTACTAATCAAGTAGAGAGAGTTTCAAACGAATTTTAAATCTTATCAAATAAAAAATTTATTTGAATTTAGTTTGTTATAGTTCAAAAATTTTTCAACTATCAATTTCACATCGGGTTTCAAAAATTTCAAATTAATTTTTAGTCCTATATAAAATTAAAACATAATCAATTATAACATAAAACATTTAAAGACTTGACCAAATTTGGTTGGACAATGGCTCCTAAATATGCAACCAACCAACAATAGCATATATGGGCTGATTATACATCCGTTCAAGTGGTAAGGTGGAGGTCTCTTGATTATAAAGGTCATTAGTTAGATTGCTACTAGTTTATGGGATTGCTTTTTTTTTTTTTTTT
>JACFYI010001436.1:689621-702315 GCA_014898755.1 Handroanthus guayacan | reverse complement strand
CGACGATGAATTCAAACGCCTCACAACCAACACTAACCACCCAAGATCAAAACCATCTAAATACTTCTCTCTCCCAAAACTCTTCAAGAAAGAACCCAAAAGCACTCCCACGCCCACCGCGCAGCCAGCATCCGGTGGCGCCTCGGTGAAGGGGGTCAGCTCTACCGCGAGAGAAGTCATACGGAAGTACTTGAGAAAAGTGAAGCCCATATACGAAAAGCTGTCGCAGAAACATCACAAAATTGTAGTATCTCCTCCTCCGCCGTCAGCGCCACCGACGCCGCCGTCAAAGAAGAATATTCCGGCAAATATTCTACATTCATTTTCGGGAAATTTGAGGTATCCGGCCAGAGGAAGAAGCTGCATTGCGAGCTGCCCGTCGTCGATGGGGTCATCTCCAAGCCACGGCAAGAACGGTTTCGGATACGGGCCCCCGTTCTCTCAAATGGGTCCAGTCGGGTCGGGTCCGGATACTTCGACGATGGAGGAGTTGCAGAGTGCAATACAGGGTGCTATTGCGCACTGCAAGAACTCCATGCTTCAGAATAAGACTATGGTCAGTAACGAAATTTGATTAAAAAAAATGAAAAATAAAAAGTTTAATGTAAAATTAACTGATTTTAATTAATGTTGATTAATTAACTTAAATTAATTAGTGATCAAATCTGGGTTGCATGTGATGTTGAAGATGGATATAATGAGTTTTTGGATTTTTCTGTTTGTTTTGATGCGTGAAAATTAAAAATATTAAAATTATAATGTGACAGTTCTTGGTTTTGGAATCTTGATTTTGGACCTTTGATTTTTGTGTTTATTTTATTTGTTTATTATTAATGGGGTGACTTCAAAATTGTGACTATATATATGTAACGGTAACGTTACTCTCTTGCTAAGTTCAATGCAATGTTTTCTGCTTTGGATTTTGAAGTTTGAGCTATTTAAATATTCTATCTCAATAGTGGTTTATTCTATGTTATATGATGGATTAATATCAATATATTGAAGGGTTCCGTGGTATGTCGTATTAAATTTGTCATACTAATTTGTAGCCCTATTAAGTTATAAAAACATATAAATTAGTCTTTAGTTTGGTAGTCTGTACTAATATTATCTGATAATAGTATATTCATATATCTAGTCAACTATTTTGTAGTCTTTACAAATTTGTGACTTCTAGATTAAAGACATAAATACCCATTCTCAAAGTGCATTGCCTATAGGGAATTATAATGTTTACAAACATTATTGAATTTCATTATCTCATACTAAATAAGCAAAATTAATTTCAAAACCAGAACTATATTCTGTGAGAAATTTCATTAAACTTATGATGGATTTTTTTCGTTAGAGCAAGATTATTTTTATTGCGTCAATTTCCGTCATCAAAAGATGAAGAATTTTAAGTGAAGAGATGTAATTTTTACCATTTACTATATTTATAGAAAATGCAAAAGTGGAAAAATTGGTGGTGCATGCATGGATAATAAATTCATGTAGTTGAAGGATTTTTGTCTAGTTTAGACAAGAATATTGCATGTGCGCTGAGGTGGTGTTAATTGTACTTTCAGCCCTTTTCTAGCTGGATAAGAGCGTGACATTTATTGTGTGTGAAGAGGAAACTTTGCAATTTTCCTTGGATGTATTGAGTACTTTTTTTGGTCCTTAATTAGTGTGTGTGGATGAACTTGAATTTTGACTCTAATGGAAATTAAATTGCAATAGAATTGAGTTAGGACTTAGGACTGTGACAATATAAATTAAAAATGTTTGTCGTGGTTGGCCTGCAAATTATTGTTATAATGAGCATATAAGATAGCATGTAGTACCTTATATAAGCCGGCACAGTCATGTTAAATTAGCTCTTGATGATTGAAAATTACAGCTGAAACCAAAAAGGAAAAGTTAAGGTTGTTGGGTTTCTCTAATGAAATTGAGGTTTGTCCGATGAAACTTTTTGATGTTTATACCAAATTTGAAGATTCAAGAATAAAAATAATTTAAAAGAATTAAATTTGATAAATGTACATATTTTGCTTTCGACATATTGAAAGTACCCTAAAATTTTAGCAATTCCTACTATTGAGAAAAATTAAGCTGAAAAATTGGTTCCAATTGGACCAGACCAACCTAAATAAGGGGAAACTGTAGGACGTAAGAGTAATATCTAACCTTTTGAGAGTTTTTTTTTTTTTTTTTTTTTTATGAATTCAACCTTTTGAGAGTACATTTTCATAATAATCGTGAAACTTTCAAATTGGATATACAACCTAAAATTAGAAATAATGCTGTAAATATTTTATAAATCATATTATTATCATGTTGTAACTATTGGGAACATATTTGGGAAAAATAATTAATTGACTTTCGAAGATATGAATTTTTAAAAGTTCATCTAGTTTGGAAAAAAATAATAATTTGGGAAATGTTTCAAGTTTCAACACTACCAAACTTCTCTTAGAATAGAGTTAACATTGACTTGAGAAGAAGTGATGTGACCCAATCTCTAGTGGGGCCAAACGGATCTCAATCTTGATTTCATGCAAAGTATGAATATGAGTTGTCCTTGATTAAAAATTTTTGGTACTTATATAATATATGAATATAAATAAAAATAGGTTTTTTTCCATCAATAAATGGTGTTAGATGCATAATAAATTTTCCTAATTCAAGATATTTATATCAGAACGAGACGTGTATAGAGTTAGTTGCATGTTGAAATTTTAAAAATCGAACACATTTTGGATTAATAAATGATAGGTCAAGTGCAAACTTAAATTTTGATCAAATTAAGGTCGATTCAAATAAAAAGAAGAAATCTTACATTTAACATGATCAATACGTTTTAATGGTATTGATATTTTCATCCGTATGAGGCTTTTTATATTTTTATTCTCATGGAACATTTATACATAAACTTAGGTCCTTGGTTCTTTAACAATTTGCCCTCCAAACTTGTATCTATCATAATAAAGTCTTGTACTATAATATACTGATTGTTAAATTATAAAATGTGTTAATTTTCTCAATTCAGAATTGCTTGGTTGAATGGTTATAGATGAATCAAAATTGTTGCCCTCAATTAATCTAAAATAATAAATTCATGCTATATATTTATATTCTTTAATAAGTCGTCAATAATCTCTTAATATACTTTCATCTGATATTCCTAACACGTCCTTATTAAATTTGTAATGCATTTAAATTCAATCAGTCATAATTGCAATTTATGCAAAGAATAAATATCATTAAATTAATTATATATTATTGTTATTATGTTATAGACCATTTATTAATTATAAATTTAATAATTAATATCACCATTGTCGCCTGATATGGTCCAATAAAGTTATTCGACACTTTCTAATGGACCACCATGCAAATAACGAGACGAGGTGTTTTACAGTATTCCTCGACCAATCAACCCACCGATCTCATACATGGGCCTTAAATTCTGTGGTAGATACAGGGCGACAGATCTTGATACATTCAGTGACAGCATATAAATCTGTACTTTGCTCATAAAGGATTGTACCGTATATGTTGGTCCACCAAGACTAGGCGGAGCTTAGAGAAACCCCACATGAGCTTAGGATTGTACTGTACATGGGCTTTGACAATAAAGAACCGACGTCGTTTTATGCTTGTCGACTTTCTGTTGTAGTCGACACACATAAATGATTTTTATTTCTTTAAATAAAATTATTAATTTGTCACGTTTTATGTTATACCTAATATTATCTAGGTCAAAGGAATCAAGAATTTTAGAATTATAATTTGTCTTTTCTTTATTATTTTTAGGCCGCATGTTTCAATAAATATAATTTTATTTATTGTTTTCTGATGCTAATTACCATTATTGTCATCGAAAGAATTGAGAGTTTTGGAACAATTTATTGACCGTTATCTCTCTTGTTTCATAAAAATTCATATTAAACACCAAATATAGCTTTTTGTATAATTTATTCACTACAAAAAAGGGTGGGCCCAGTTTCAACCAATCAATAGCTGATGCTACAAATTTGTACCCTTAGTTATCAAGTAGTTGTAGTCGAATTTGATGTAGATATCCTTATAGTTAATCCTTAATTATAAAGCCAAGTCCGAAATATGGCTATTGATTGGTATTTAATACTTTTATTCTTCTGAAAAGTTATATTTGCTACGGGAAATTTGTAGCTCTGGCTACAAAATTTTTTTCATAGCAATTTTTCCGCAATAAATGCCAAGTTCTTTGATATTGATTAACATCATTCATTCTTATGCAACATTGAAGGAATCGAGAATTTTGAAACAATTTATAACTTGTTTATTTCTTATTCAGATAAATGTTTTCTCAAAATAAAATTTCTACCAATACATACTGATGAGACAATATCTCATTACGATTAGATCTCTACATTAGTCGACAAACCTCAATCACCGTCACTTTTTGTCCATTTCTTCTTTAATTAAAATCTCAATTTCACTAGAAAATTTGACGTCTCAATTCACATCCCATCTTAATCGACTCACAGTTAACACAATCCACATTTTCAAGTATACTACAATCCCATGAGACATAACACCGACTTTGAAATATCAAATCTTCCCATTGACCTCATTGCATAAACTTAGGAAAGAGACAGATGCTTTCAAATACTTTAGCTAAGATGGTTGGCAAATATTGCACTAATTTGAGGTTGGCAAATGAATATCAAGAAATAGTGCTTTTATATCATCCAATTTCCTTAGTCCAACTAAAGTAAATTTAGACTGACAATAATTTTTTTTTATAGAAAAACGATCACATTTAATCATTACATCAAGATTGTTATATGAATATATTTCAAAAATCAAATATAAGAACTAAATACAAGATAAATTCAATAAATTGCCATATGGTAGATAAATACTATTATAAAATAGATAAAAACTCACGCATTACCGATAAAATTCGAACTTGCACCTCTTCTGTGAAAAAGGAGGAGGCCGTGTCACTTTATCTGGAGAACGGTGGCAAATTTAGACCGACAATACATAAAAATAATATACTCAAGATTAATTTATTTTCTAAGATGGAAAGTCTTTTGTTTTGGTGAAAATTGAAAAAGGAGGTAACTCCAAATGTGTGGGGGAGGGAGGCAGGTCACGTGCACCGATTGATGGATGACTTCATAACAATGGTTGTTACTGTAGTTGGTAAAGTGACATACATACTTCCAAAGAAAAAAAAAATAAATAATAAAAGAAAATAATTTATATTAACATAGTCATTTGTACTTATGTCGGAACATTAGATGTTATTTACCTAATTTATTTAATTTTAACAGTATACAAAATATCATGCCGACATATTTAAATTAATAAGTATTTTTTATAAAAGACAACTTGAATCAAAATTTTCCACGATTATACATGTATATTCATTAGTTGCATTCTAATAATTAGATGGACACGTGCAAAATATGTGCCAAATGCTAAACAGATGAATATGTGAGGATTTTGATATCCGGAATTAAAGGTGCATATGTAGATTATATTAATTAAATTATTTGTTTATATGTTCTAAGTGATATTTTTCGTCAAACTTATAATTGTTTTTAATATCTAATAATTTTGATATTAAAATTTGATACTTTGTTACTACTTTCGTTTGTCTTATAATAAAGAATAAATATAAAATTATATGCGATCACTCATATATTAAGAAAAAAAATCATACTATACAACAAATTAATATTCATATTCGAATTGATATATCCTGATGGGCCTTTTAGACGTGAGCCCAAGCTAATGTAAGGCCGGTACGGTCCGATTTTATTTTAATTGCGAAGCTTGAACTGGATTTTATGCCCCATTAGATTTGACAAGCTGAGGATGGCCCTGATGAACAGCCCAACACGTTTGCCTTAGCCCAATGTGAAAAACTTTATGTACGTTATGCATATGAGAGTTTTGGATGGATGGGTCCTTTATTTAAAATGGTGTTCTATAATTTATTTCATATTTTAACTACACGCTAACTGTATTAAATATTTTCTTATAAAAATATAGGATTACATATGTTATATACATGAAATTATCCAAGCAATAGAATATGAGATAAAATAAGAATTAAAATAGAGGATCCAGAGTAGATAATTAGAGATGATAATAATGTGACCAATTTTGCTACTGGTCTTACAATTATGAAGGTAGCTTAATTTTTTGAAATTACATTGAGAAAAATCAATATTATTTAAAACATTAAGTTTTTACAAATATTATATTTTATTTTGTTTTTGAATCAAGATAAAAGAAAACAATGTACAACTAGAGAAGCTATACTTATTATGTTTAGTGCACAAAGGACAATCCTTGTTATTGAAGGAGTACTCAAGAAAACCTGTCACCCAAAGTACGATACTTATTATTTTTCTATTTCTTTTGTTCGTCATAGTGATACCTTTCTTATTTATAAATTTAATAATAAAATTATTTCTTCTATATCTTTTGATCAACTTTCGAACCATTTGATTGACTAAAAAAAAATTTAGTAATTTCGAACCATCAATATATTTTAGTTTAGAAATGTGTTTATTTAAAATCTTGAAATTAGATTTTATCCGATGATAATAGCTTATTCATTGAATTGTCAAACTTTCTTTATAGAATCACTAAGTTCATATTATATTTTCCAAATATATTTCTTTATATACATATATATAATCTAGATGTATGTACCTTATTGATATACTAAATTCATGTACCTAGTATTAAAACATGTTTGGTGTGTTGATTCTTTCTAAATTATAAATATCTCAAATCAAATCTTTTTAGTATCTTGTTTATACTATTTTTAGACATAAAGAATGAAAATAAATACATAGGTCAAAGAGACATATATTGATTTTGGGCTTAGCTGAATTTTTGAAAATAATGTTGTCAATAATTCTTCCATGTGTTACTTGGAAGAAATATCGGCTATCCTATTGATTTATATTTATATTATTTTATTGAATCGATTAATACT
This sequence comes from Handroanthus guayacan, assembly GCA_014898755.1. Classification (NCBI taxonomy): domain Eukaryota; kingdom Viridiplantae; phylum Streptophyta; class Magnoliopsida; order Lamiales; family Bignoniaceae; genus Handroanthus; species Handroanthus guayacan. The sequence goes on along the minus strand of JACFYI010001436.1, from coordinate 695,324 downwards.
AATTATTACGATTTATTCTTTTATTTAAAAAATTAACTCCTTATTTTATTGAAGAATTGAGGAGATGGGATCACTAATGACAACCATAATTATCTATGAATGATTATAAGTTCCCTTGGTGCATAAACTTCAAGACATTATATAATTCTTCAAACTTTTCTATTCTATAATTGATGCAAGAAGTTCATGTCCAAAACATACACATGGCCAAGAAATAATTAAATTGTTGGGAAAATTAAATTCTATTTTATAATTATGTAGCCCTTCTGTCTTCAAGACCATGAACCAAAGTCAAAACAAACGCATCCTCTCCCCTTGCATTAAAGAGCAATAAATTTAGGCATTAAAATATTGCGAGTTATAAATACCAACTAGAATTTGATGAAAACAGGCTCTCAAAACTCCACTATTCCACATGTCCAACAAGAAACCCATCTCCTACTCCAATAAGAAGAAAAAGAAAAAGGGAAAAATGGAAAACCACTTTTATTCTAACTATAATTCATTTTTTTTTCTAAGTATAATTCATTATCAACAAGTAGCTTAACACCTCTTGAAATTTGGTCAAATTATATTATTACCTTATAAAGTGAAAAACTAATTATAATGACATTTTTACCATTAGGCTAGTTAATGAAAAACTTAACTAAATAATAATAACTCTGATATGAAAAATTACAATAATAACGTCTCAGTAGGAGATGTCATCGTAATTTTTCAAACCCTAAGAAAGTGTTATTGGTATTTCTTCCATCTTTATCCATTATTTCGTTAAGTATGAGTTGAACTAACGATCACGATATTATTGTAATCTTTTAAATTTGATGGGATTTTGAGGTAATTGTCCTAACAATCATTACCCCCAAACAAGTCCCCCAATACAACCATATTGCTTTATTTTCTTGCTTTTGGGATCTTTTTCAGTCCTCTTAAATTGTGCTGTTATATATTTAAAAAACATTTCTTTTCTTATTTCAAACTCATATTTTTATTTTGTACGGTCCTTATCCCAATAGTACCTTTGACTCATTTCTCCAACCAGCCATGCATTTATTTTGTGATCACCTGTCAGAAAATTTGAACCCTTTTATTGCATAATCTTGAACATTGATTTGCTTGTAAAAAGTGAGGACATTTATGATTGTATCCATCCTAATCCTATTCTCTTGCAACAACTGTCTATCCTACTCTATTCCCTATTCTATCAAGAATTACCTGTCCCATTTTTTATGACATAAGATAGTCATTGAAGGGCTCATTAATTTCATATGCAATATGAGATTTCACTTGTTATGAAACATGATACCAAAGCATAATGCAATGAAATCCCCTTTGCTTGAGACTATCTATAAATTCCAATATGAATTTAGTCAAAAATAAACCTATAGTTTGAAGCATCTGATATTTAATTGATAAATCGAACTTGAACTTAGGCGACTTTTAGCTTGATCCTTGTAATTTAAACAATTGTAAATAGGAATTTTCTTCTATACAAATCGTATGAAAAACTTATTTAAGTTGACGTAAGTTGCTTGAGTCTAAACATGAAATTCCAATCAAATTAGGATCATTGGTGGTCTAACAAACACCTTCTCAAGTTCAAGTTAGTTTAAGGATAGAAAAAGTGTAATAAAACTATAATGAACTCATAATTAAATACGTCCAGAATGTAATATTAATGCACTGTGTCGCATTACTTATAGAGTTCATGAGATGGCGTGTTATTAAGTAAAGGTGACTTCCTCTACAATGTTGAATTTGATGAATAGATTAAATCGGATCACCCCCGAATCACCCGTATTTGAAATCCAAATCCCTCGAATTAAAGTGGGCCCAACTTTTTATTTAGTGTATTTTGGCAATACCATATCAAAAATCAATATCGAATAACTGTTTTGGTTAGAGGACAAGTCTTTGCATATTTGCAGCCCCGGTCTTGTTGATGTTTTTAATGAAAATTTTGGACCTTTCACCATCATTATGACTGCTAATACACCTGGTTAAGGGTCAGAGATTCTCCATAATTAATCTAGCCTGTGATTAAATTAAAAAAATAATTGCCAAATCATATATTTATAACATTCAAAAGATAAAAGATTTACCCAATGTCTGATTAGCTGTCTGGAGCAGATAAGAAGCTTTTCAGAACAGGAAATAATATCTTCAACTTTTGAACATTGTAAAATGACAAGAATGCCCTTGCCAGGAGGGGGTGAAATGTGAATATGATACACATGTAACCAATCTTTTGAAGGGTAGTTATGTAAATTCAAACCATGATTAAGTTGGGAAATGAACTATTTCACATGGGATGTAATTAGTTTCATGTGATCACATGCATTGGAGGACTCCCATGTTATTATGATCTCTGTTAAGATGAAGGGTCAGAAGACTACAGCTTCTCTCTCACTGTCTCTCTGACTAATCCTTGTCTAATAATTCATCTCCCACTAAGCAAAACTATTAATTACCCCTTAATTAATGAAGTGTTTGTTTCAAGACAAAAAACTAAAGTTGAAATAACTTTAAAGTAAAATTATTATGCTTCATATCAAATCTTGTGTGATATTCTAGTTCATATAGACTGTAAGAAATATTGTTTCAGTAACTAAAATAATTGTGACGGTTTGACGAATAGGATTCCATCAAATATAAATACATTTGTAATGAATTTATGATGCAACAATCAAATGATTTACAAGAGGAGCAAAAAATATATATGAATGTTTGCACTTTTGGCAAACTTATAATAAATTTATATATAATTTTTTTGATCGGTGATGGATATTTTATCACAAAACTGAAGGACTTTAATTCCATATTGAATTAATTAGTGACAAAATATAAATGAACTTGTGATAGAATAAAATTTATCGTAAAACTATATTAGTGTACTACAAAAATATATATATATATATATAGCAAAAGTGATAAAAAATTGAATGAAAATATGAAAATTGTCACTAATTTTATATAAATAATAATAATACAAATATCTTGTTACAAAAAAAAAAAATGATTTTAATAAACTTAATATTGACAAAAATGTGTTTATATTGTCACTATTGACAATTAGTGATAAATGTATATTGAAGACCTAGTGATAATGAAAATCTTTTCACTAAATTGTAGTGATAATTTTTGTTGTCACTAAATTGTCACTATGGATATGATATTAATTATCTATAATGACAGTATAAAATATCACTTGTTGTCATTAATGAGTTATATAGTGATAATACAAAAATTATTGTACACTAAGAATATATAAATATTAGTGATAAATAAAAATTATTGTCACTTAATACATATTATTAGTGACAACTTTTATATATTGTCACATATTATTTTATCACTCATATTATTATTATTATTTTTTAACTGGTGATGGATTTTTTATTAATTTGTGATGAATTCTTTTTGGTATTTGGTGTGTTGTTGGGTCAATGATAAACTGTTTTCTTTGTTTGATTGTAAAAATGCCTTTAAATAACCACAAAATCTTCATAACATGCAATTATACATTACAGACGATAAATTTAGATATCATTAGATGTAAATGACGTAATTCCCATGCTCAACTATCTTTACGAGGAATCGCATGTCTCGAGCCAATTCATGAGCTACTTTATTTTTTTCATGACGAGAAATTTATAGTCGTTACTCGACGATGTACTATGGGTAAACTTTGAATCCATGCAATAGCTTAATCATTCGTGGGTAGAAACGCAAAATTCTCCCAACACATTGAACAACATTTTCCAGATTGATTCACAATTATTTGAACAATTTACTTGCCATTTGATTAGCTCAAACACACAGAAGTTAAATTTAAGGGAGTATTTGATGAGGAAAAGAATACAAAAATTAATTAAAGATTAGGCTCCTAATTAATCTCTATTCCCAACTTACACATAATTGATTCATTCTACTGCATTGAGAAGTACATTCATCAGTAGGAGCATTAATTAATTACTTAATTATACTTGGAAAACAGAGCTTAACAACTTTATTGTCATGCACGTTTTATATTAATTACTGAATTCACGCTTTTCAAAATATCTGATTAATCCCTACATCTCTGATATTAAAAAAAAAAAAAAAAAGATAATGCAAGAAAATCAACTTTGGATTTGAAAGTCCACATATATGTGATGGTCCTATATTTATAATCTAGTCATTAATCCTCCATATCTTGCGTTTAGCAACTTTTTTGTTTAATTTTGTGTACAATATTATGGTATTAATTTATGTACCATGAGCTATAAGCATACTCTATTTTTAATCAAACTTAGCTTTAATGTAAAGTCAAAATTAAAAACTTCGTTTAGTAGTATCATATACCAAAATAATTATTTGAAGCTTATAAGTTGTTAGCTAGTTAAAGTTCTATCAGTCTTGGAGAAATAATGAATTAATATACTAAAACTTTGGCCTCATGATATGCGTACGTACTATAACTGATACGACATTTTTCATAATGCTAAACAAGTTTCATTGAATTTTCATTCAATTGAATTAATACAGGAAATGTGTAGAATTTCCTAAATTGGAGGGGTATTAATTCTTGTAATATTTAGATTTAACATTAAGGAGGAATATGTAATTACCCCTATATGTAAACCTAGTTATAACTTATAACTCTTACTCAAAAGGCAAATCTATCAATATATGCCTATTAAATTTTCTGTTCGACTGAAACTTCACCTGCCCAAAAATAACTTGTTCACAAACTATTTCCAAAAAATGAGTTCAAATCGACAAACCCTTATGATAACGATCAAAGCCAATTAAACTACCGCTATCAAAATCTTGTCATCAGTACCTGTCTTAATGATAAGAGAGAGTTCATAACTTTCTCAATTTTTATTAGCATGTGAACATTTTTTCCATTTCATAATTTCGAATATTATTAAAAATATACTGAAAAATGCACAATGAAATTACACGCCCTAATTTTACACTAGTTGAATTCATCTTTTCGTCTTTTAGCTATCCCAAAGTTGTCCATGTGCTGTCCCCAAACTCCACTAGCAACCTTAGTTCACTTGTTCCAACTTCACTAGACCACTCACTTTTTAATATTCTCACCGTCCAAACAATTGCCACCCAAAAACAAATCAAACTATGACAAAAAACCATAATTACCTTAACACCTTAAAATTTGGCTTAATTATAAAAATATCCTATTTAATTTAAAAAAACTACAATGCTACTCCCAATCATTTGAATTAACAAGGATTTTATTTGTGATATTACATTCTATATATATTAGATTTTCAAGAATCTAATTGCAAATTTAAGCAGTTTGCATTAAATTTTTTGTCAACTGAATTAATGACAGTGGATGTTACTATAATTTCCTAAATTACATGGTGTGTCTTTGTAATTAGGTCACGTCCTCAAAGATACGGGATCCCTTATTTCAAATAGTATTTTATCTTCTATTCTTTGCCTTTAAGTACATGCTATGTGTATTGTATTTATTACTAAATATATTTATAAGAAAATATTTAATACACATGACATGTATTTAAAATATAAAATATGAGATGAAACATAATTTGAGAATAGGAAATCCCGTCCCGTCTTCAAAAGGGCGTTATCCCCAAGACAAACCATCATAAAGAGTTAAAAACCAACTTCACCCTTCCAACTCTTTATATATAAACTTACATGCACAAACTCTCCACACACCACCCC
>JACFYI010001436.1:667016-684396 GCA_014898755.1 Handroanthus guayacan | reverse complement strand
CACACACACACACACAAATTTCAATCCACGTATTTCTTTCTTTTATTCTTCCTTTTCAATTTACCTCTGAGGGGTTGAGAGAAGGAAATTGGGAGAAGTAGAAAGAGTAGGAAGAGGCGGGGGGCGATCATCTTGGCAGATAAATGCTAAGACAAATAGACATGAGAAAGAAAGAGAATAAGATTTAAGTCCTTAGAGAGAGAATTGAAAAGAAGTTTGATCGAGTTGATGAGAGGAGTTGAATGGGTCATCCATTTGGTGAATTCAGCAAGTAAGAGATGAAGTTGGTGAAGAGGAAAGCATAAAGAATCATTGATTAACGCGGGAGATATAAGCTTACCGGGTCACAGCCGGCAGATCACCCTTATTCATGATGGATTTAGTAAACCTCCAACGTGCCAGCTGCTAAGGTGACGCTCTGGATACTCTTACTGTGAATTTTAGGAGTAATTATATTTAAAGGTGAATTACAAAAATCATCGCTGAGCTTGGCATACTTACAAGAACCAATTATAAGATTTGACAAACTACAAAAATTATCTATGACGAAACGATATTTTTAGAATTTAAGGAAAGTTGTGATGTTACCGTACAGATAAAGGATAAATTATAAAGTTAATGCTGGAATTTACCTTTTGTCCATAAGGTAATTTCGTCAATTTTCATTAAATTCTAACGGTGTTACTTCGTTGCAGGTGATTTTTGTAATTTACCAAACCTCACGGTTGGTTCTTGTAATTATACTAAACCTCAAGTGTGAATTTTGTAATTCACCCTATATTTAATCATCACATTAATACATATTTAAAGATGAAATATTTGAACTAAATATAGGAAAAAAATCTAAATAAAAGTTCACATGTTGTTAGTGTAATTAAATACTTGAATGTAACGTTATTCCACAATTAATCAGTATCATTAGACAACTGAATATGAAATCTATAGATCCACATAGTGACGTGGGGTTAAATAATTGTACAAGCCTCCTACAATCTATTTGTAGCAAGTTTTACTTTAAACATTGAATTACTAGATGTTGAAAATGATATAGTAATCGTAAAGATACATAGGTTATAGATTAGTTGCTGAAAATACTAAGTACTCTAAAAACATATTGAGTGCCTAACGTAGGCTTCTAAGACTAGTATTTATACTATTCTTCTGGCTTGGTTGTGTAAGGACAGGCCATCTAGCTAGTACCAAGTGGCCAGCCAAGATTTGTTGCCATGCTACAGGTCAAGGTACGGTCTTACCAACGGTCGTACAATTCTACAGGCGAGAGGTATAATAGTATAGTATGGTCGTAACTTATTATAGTATTGCCCTGTACGATCATAGTATTTGTGTTCTTGAGATGATGCCAGGTAGAATCTTCAAATTCTGGATTATTTAGTTGTTTTATAATTTGGACCATAAAATTTGTTAAGTCAGGCTTTGGGCATTAGTTAGTAACTTGGGCTTGGGCCTGGTGGGCCTTATTTTTACATATCAGATAGGAAAGAATGCCTTAAAGCATTTAAGCCAACTTTTTCAAGCAAATAGTGGTGTAGATTGTGATCACTCTGTGATCTATGTGTATATGTATATGCAGGATAATTACCTCAACACTCTTTGAGATTTGGGCTAATTGAAAAAATACTTTATATAGCTTGAAAGTTATAATAACGTCCACTCTCGCTATATTTTAGTCAGTTTGTTACATTTTTAGGGGGCCTAATTGCGATGTGCAAGGAGTGATATTGTAATTTCTTGAACTATAAAGAATTTTTATGTAATTAGACCAAATCTTAGGCAGCATTGCGATAATTATCCCCTCAAATTAATACTCCTAAAGTAAGATAACTCCTGCAATAATGTTTTACAAAAGCTAGAGCAGAACAATAATTCTTCTTTCTATAAGGCAAGTTAAACTTATCATAAGCTAAAGCTAAATATATATCTGTGATATAGATTTGTCATTATAAGAGCTAGTTAATTATTAAAGCATACAAATGAAAGGTAGATTATGCAAATATTAAAGTACGTCCCCACTTATTGTGTATCGGGGCTGCATTCTCACTGCCACAAAATCTACTAAGCCCAAGCAAGAAATTATGATTAATATTCTATATATTTTACGTAAATATCTCATTTATAGTAGGATTTTTTTAATTCTTCTCATATAAAATGCAAGCAATTAGGTCGAACATACCACTGACAAGCCAATAAGCATCCATATAGATCAGCCATAACCCATAAATTGAGATTAGGATCAATAAATAATAGAATCTACTTGTTCAAAGACACCTCAACTAATAGTAGCACGAGAAAAAATGACTTTTCCAAAAAAAAAAAAAAAAAAAGAAAAAGAAAAACCCTAATTCTCTGTACTTGGAGAATCACCATTGGAAGCTCTAATAGCAGCCCATGGAGTATGAAGGAGTTGTTCTTGCACTCTACTTATAAAACATCCGTTCACTTCAAAAGGTTTGTAAACGAGTCAAAATTAATTCGAGTGATATTAGATCCGTTGCAAAGGTAATTTTGGATTACCCATCTTATTTATGGATTTAATTCCAATAAGAATTGTATGTTTTTTTAATACATAAACATGTATATGTATGTGCATTGGAACTTATGCAAATCGATGGATATATCTTAACAATATAAGAAATCAGTCATTCACCAATAAAAACTTTGTAACAAATAAAAATAAATGATATTTTTGACGGATTTATAATGAATCCCTAATGGTTCTTAAAAAATAAGCAAAATATGTATGACTCATGGCACTTATGATGAACTTGTAATTAATTTCTATGATAAATTTTTAATTTATGATGGAAATTACACCACAGAGGTTAAATTAAATTTGTAAAGGTTGCATCTACATGGGGCCAAAAATGAAAAAAAAAAAGAGGCAAAAATACCCTCTATTAGGGTCATGTTAATTTTATGGAGTTGTAATACATAAGAGAAAGTTTTTAAAAAATATAATTACCTATCTCGTTTTAATTTATTTTAATTTATTTCATTAGGTCCATTTTTATTGGGTTTAAAATAATCCACTAATATAAAAAGGCATAGTTTTTTGAATAAGGTAGATATCAATTTTTATAAATTCAAATTCACTACAACAATTAAGCTTTTAAGTAACAATATGTATTGTCACCAAGAATCAAAATGTTATCACTAATTAGATTTAATGAAAACAAATTTTGGTGACAATGTTGTCACCATACCTATGTTACTAATACCCTACGGTGACAATAAAAAAGTTTTGTCACATTAGCTCTCAGTTTTAGTGAAAAAACTCAAGTTGTCACCATTTAACATCTAATTGGTGACAACACAATTTTGTCATTAAAATGTAAGAATCTTGTCACCATATAGTTTAAAATTGTCACAAAACATGCAAAATTTAATGACAAGAAATAAGTTGTCACCAAAAAATATGCATTTAGTGACAAAAATTATCTTGCCACTTTTTTTGTTTTATACTTCTCTTCCAACGTATCCTAAACCAACCCGTCCCCCAAATTTTCCCTAAATCCTTTGCAATCCTTATCAATCATATGCATATCCTACATTTATTAATTTCAACAAATATAGTGCACATATATCAATTTGCCTAATTGTAAAAAAGGCTATCAATATAAAAGAAGTGTTTTAGTATAGAATCTAAAAAATAATGCCTAATTTCTTTACAAAATATATAAAAAATTATATGATATTTTTGGAGCATGTTTGATGCATACAAATCATCTCAAAAAGTCTTCAACACATCCTTCACCAATTCAACTATAGATGCCCATAAGCTCTTCCTTGTTTTTTATCTGAAACAAAACAACAACATACGCAGTAGAAACAATTGAGACCTATTGTAGATTTCAAGGTGTGAGCGGCCCAGCATAGCAAACCGCACCAAATCCATGCCTTTTCTTGCCCATTACCAACACTCTGCAACACATTAATGTACGACCAACATAAGTAAGATTAATTCCTCAAACAAAGACCAATATTCAAAAAGCCCATAACCAAAAAGTTCAAATTGGATTCAAACTATGCTTTCCTTGCTTGAACTTAGGACTTACCGAAGTGGGTTATAACTGAGAGAGCTAAAAAGTAGTTGTTTCTGCTGAAGCAGAGGAGAAACCCGACAAAAGACCCTGTTTCGATGAGAGTTGGAAGTTTTGATGATTTAAAAAGCCATGCACGACCATCATAGTCTTGCAATTAAACTAGTGAAACCAACCAAATAAAAAATGTTCATACACACACACACACACACACATATATATAATATAGCTAACCTTGAAAACAATGACCCGCGACTTCCACGACCATTGAAAGAATCAATTTCAGTTGGAATGTAACCTCCACAACATATCAAAAGATAATAATTCAAAGAATATTACGTCACTTTAATGAAAAAAAATTGATATGCGAAACTTGGAAATTTAGTGCCTAATACCTGGCCACCTCTTGGAATAACTCCCGAAGCCCAGGTTCACTTGTAAACCTGAAACAAAAACAAAAGTACTACGTAGAAGCAAATGATCGATATAACATATTCTAAGAAAATAATAAAAATTGGAGATAAAGAGAAGAGGAACTAACTTTTGATTGTTTTGCAAAGCAAATCCATGTACAGAAGGATGAATGCCTGGTTGACTATGTGTTGACCTTACATGAAACCTAAAAATATCATCAAGGTGATTATTAAAATGATCGAAAACGAAGTAAGCTAAATATTTTTTTGGTATTGAAAATATACGAAGGTCCTTTTATAACATCATAATTTCTTGTTTTCTTGTGCGAAGTGGGACATTGAGATATAACTAATAATTGCAGAAGATTTGCACTGATTTTCTGCACAAAGGCCTCAATTTGTTTACTAAAAACAAGATTCCATAATTGAAATTGTGAGAATAAAATTGTGTATTTTTCAAACTTACTAATCCCTAACTCGTTTTCATATCAAAGTTCTAATCTCCACTTTATTGATAATTTTTCAATTTAATTAAACTTCCACAATTCTCTCTACATAAGTTTTTCATTTTTTTAAGTTTTGGAAAAAAAAAAAAAAAAGAAAAACCAGAAATTTCTTGTTGGTATTGATTCGTTTATTGCATTTGAATGTTATTTATTTGCTTTGACATTGTAAATCGTTATAAACTATTATTCTCTAAAATAATAGATTATATGTATGTACTATTATATATCATTTATTGCAATAGAGAATTTGAAATAATAATCAAAATATTTATATACGGAGAATCGCACGAGATGACTACCAATAATAAATAAAAGAGAAGAAATGATGAAAAAAAGTTATCTAATTGAATATCTTATTTTATATATCCTATTGAGGATTTGCTTAATTTTAGAGAATCAAAAGTAAGAGCATTGTTTCCAAACACCGTTTCTAAACATCACTAAACAACTTAGTTAAGCTAAAAGTTGAAAAGTGCTTCACAGAAGTTATTGCAAACACCATCTTAGTTGAATAAGTAAATATATATAATCACATAAATGATTCAATGCTAAGCCACACTATTTCTGCAAATTACTTTAACTTCTCCAATAAGCAAAAACTGATCGAAATTCGATAATAAAAAACAACAAGTGCACGATGACTTACCCCATCAGTCCATCAATTATAATGCCTAATCAATATAGCACACAAGATAAGCTACAACAGTGCGAAAAGCCAAATTGGATAAAAGAACTCAACACTGCATAAGCATTTAGTCGAACACTAAGCTACACTATTTCTACAAACTTTCACATTAAGGAAAAACATATTGAAATTCAATGATCGAAGGCTAAAAAGCACAAAGACTCACCCTATAACCGGTCCATGATACCCAAAACTATGCCTTGCCACCAAACCCAAAGCATAAGCTTTAAAATCAGTAGAATTATAAAACTGATCCCACAAAGGCACAACTTCTAAGGCAGAAATAAAAGGGTCAGAATCAGTATAAGTATTTGCAGCCAAACAAACACTTAAATTCTTCCCTGTTGGCATAAGAACCCCTTCATAATAACTCAAATTCCCACTCAAATAATCCTCTGTTGTATTCACCACACTACACAATGTCCCATCAACTATTTGATAAAAAAGGGGGGTTAACATTCCCATTCACTCCACCATGGTAAGATGTTGTCCTAATTAAGTACTTCCTAGTTCTATCAACAGGAATTTCATAGCAGAACTTCTTGAAAACGTTATTTTGTAGATGGAAAGTACGTAAAGTCGCTAGAGTTGGGATTAGCACTTCTTGTGCAAGATTCTTGGAAGTCCCTGTGGATATGTAGCCGGTGTCTGGGACCCATTCCAAGCCGTTGACTATAGATTCAACATTAGCTCCACAACCAATAAAAGCACCTGCAAAAACATAAGGAAAAACACCAAAGATTTAATTATAAGGGTCTCAAAACCAAAGAACCCACTAAAGATTGAATTTTTTTTAGTGAAAAACGCAAGGCCAGATGAAATTTCTGCAAGATTTCAGATGGGCTGTCTTTAAAATCAATCAAATATGAAAAGCCCAAGGGGAAAGGGGGGCAAAAAGAACAAAAAAAAAAGAAAAAGAAACAAAAACACAAAATTCAATCAACGTATTTCCTTCTTCTAGTCTCCTTTAATTAACCTCTAAGGGGTTGAGAGAAAGGAAACTGAGAGAAGTACAGAGAGTGGGAAGAGGCAGGGGGCGATCATCGTGGCGGATAAATGCTGACACAAATAGACATGAGAGAGAGAAAAAAAGATTTAAGTCCTTAGAGAGAGAACTGAAAAGAAGTTTGATGAAGTTGATGAGAGGGGTTGAATGGGTCATACTTTTGGTGAATTCAGCAAGAAAGAGAAGAAGTTGGCAAAGAGGAAAGCATAAAGAATCATTGATTTAACGCGGGAGAAACAAGCTTACCCGGTCACAGCCGGGCGGCAGATTACCCTCACTCATGATGGAGTTAGAAGGTTATTGGCATTACTTTTGGCAACAGCTTTCAGGTTTTAAATACTGAAAAGTAATTTTAAGAGTATTTGGGAAGATAATTTTTACTTTTAAAAAAGTAATTTTACATTAAAATCAGCAAGAATCTAAAAACACCTCGATAGGTACTTTTAGATTCTAACTTCTATTTTTCAGTTAAAAAAAATTTATAAAAATAATTTATTACCTTTGTTTTTATAATTTAAAATTTAAAAATATAATTATATATATGGAAAATAACTTTTTTTGCAAATATCACTAGTAACTTCAAAATAGATTTTAGCTTTTAATTACAACACGCTCAACTTTTATTGCTCATTTTTATAACTAACTTTTCAATTTCTCTACATAAAAATTACTTTTTTCTAAAGCAGAAGTAATGCCAAATACCCTCTTAGTAAACCTCCAATGTGCCAGTAGCTAAGGTAATGTTCTAGATACTTTTACAGTGAATTTTAGAAGTAATTATATTTAATCGTTATATTAATACATATTTAAGAATTCAATATATGAACTAAATATAGGACAAAAAATTTAAATAAAGATTTACACATTATTCGTGAGATTCGAATTAATACCTCTAGGAGAGTCGACGTCACTCATTTAAAGGACGATGCCAGAGCTTTTTGAAGATGTGAAAAGTTGTAAAAATAGTTGTAGAAAAAAGTTTAATAAAAATTGAGAGTATTTAGAAATAAAAGTAGAAAGTACAAAAAAACTAAAAAACTAAAAAAAAAAAAGCTAGAGAAGTTGAGCGTACTCTACTTTTTACTTTTAGCTGCCTTTTTTCCCTACTTAATTCAGGGGATCAAAAATAAAAACAGTGTTTCTAGATACTTAATAGCTCAAAAGTTGAAAAGCGTTTTTCAAAAGTTGATGTAATCGCTTCCGCAGTATTCCAAAATAAAAATGAATCTCTCTTTTATAATTTAAAACCTTCTCTCAAAATATTATTAAAAATTTTAATTAAACCTATACATATTTTTTTATTTCAATAGTTTCTTTGAGGGGTAATTTATGTATTCCAATCATTATTACTAAATTGTAAATAAAAAATAACGAGAATAACTCACGCCTAGAAAGGAGGAAGATGTACAATTTTTCCGTCATCTTGCCTTGGGGAATTAGGCAAATAAGGACAAGTCCCGTGCGCGCATATATATATATATATTGGTTATTTATAGGGGGAATCCACTTAACTCTTCAAGTTTCTCCTATTTCGGAGTTAAGGCTAAATCAAAAAAATTGATTACGATTTATGTCACAAAGACCATAAGTTGGAATTAAATCTTTGTAAAATTGTAGCATCACTCTCTCCTTTTCTTCATGACTCGGTTATTCGAAATATGATAGAGAAATTATTTTCTCACTCTATATTGTGTTACTTTTATCAAAATCAATGTGGTAGCTCGATGGTCTTTAGTTTGAAACCATATCATACTTGAAATAGAAAATTCCATACAATTGAGTATATAATTGCATTAGGCCAATGGTCATGATTGAACATTTAATTAGTGTAATTGAATATTTGAATATAATGTTATTTGACGATTAATCAGTATCATTAGGCACTTGGATATGAGGTCCATAGATCCACCTGGTGATGTGGGGATAAATAATTGTATAAGCCAACAATAATCTATTTATGGTAAATTCTGCTTTAAAAATTGAATTACCAGATGCCGAAAATTATATAGTAATTGTAAAGGTACATAGGACGTCATAGACTAGTTACTGAAATACTAAATACTCTAAAATTATATTGAATGCCAACCTTTTAGGTTTCTAAAACCAGTGTTCATATGATTGTTCTGGCATGGTTGTAACACCCTCATATGTTTGATCCAATTATAAAAATACTCTATATAGTTCGAAAGTTATAATAACATCCATTTATAATGTTTTAGTCAATTTGTTACATTTTCAGTTGGGGGGGGGGGTTGTAATTGCGTGTACAAGGAGTGATATTGTAATTTCTCGAACTATAAGGAATGTTTATATAATTAGACCAAATCTCAAGCAGCATTGAGATAATTATTCCCTCAAATTAATACACCTAAAGTAAGATAACTCCTGCAATAATGTTTTACAAAAGCTATAGCAAAACAATCATTCTTGTTTCTATAAGGCAAGTTAAACTTATTATAAGCTAAAGCTAAATATATATCTGTAATATGGTTTTGCCAGTATAAGAGTTAGTTAATTATTAAAGCATATGCAAATATTATAAGATACAACTATATTTTCAGAGACAAAATCCTTTTCATTACCACTTAATTAAATTGGACTTTAATCCTTTAATTTTGTACACTGAATGACGTTTGAAATGCACTTGATTTTTCCTTTCTAAAGCAATGTTACCTTCTTATAAGCTTTTGCTTTAAGTTTACACGTCATAATCGTGACTTATTACAGTTTTTATTAAAGGGATTACGGACTCGTAAGGGCAAACCTTGGTTATCATACAATGATTTCACGTCCCGACTCTTCATTTTACTCGATGTTGATTATTGGTCTGATTGGTGATTTTGTGGACTTTATCATCTTTGATAGTAGCTCGGAAGATGATTCTTATGTTCAAAATTCAAATGATTTAGGAGTGTACATGCTTACTTTTTTGATAAAAACATATATTTTTCAAGTATTTATACTTAAAATAATATAAAATCATGTATAAAAAACGTGACACCAATACCACAAGAAAATTTCAGCAAAAATTCAAGTCCTATAGATGGGTAAATTTTCCAATTTGTAGAAGAACGTTATTGTTACTGTTATTGTTATTGTTATTGTTGTTATTATTATTATTATTATTATTATTATTATTATTATTAAATTATGAGGAATATTATTATTAATGAATATTTCTTTTTCTCTAATGAGATTTGCTTCAATTGTACAAATTATTTCATTATTTAAATCAGCCCCAACACCCCAAATGGTTGGCCAAGGAAGCTGTCAGAAAAGACACGTGTTTAATTGTATTATTAAAATGATTTCAGAAGACGATAAAATCTATAAATGCTGAATTAAAATAATATGAATTCGCAACTTTACATCTCACCAGAATATAAACGTCGTGGTGGCGCCGCCTTTTCTTTAGGTTGGACCTTTTTTTTTTAATTAGTATACATACAATATTTAAATATTAAATTATAAAATATATATGAGCGGGATCCATTGAGAAATTGGAGACAAATATCTGAATAGAAGTCTAGGCCTAACTCTAGAATGTGAAACGTTAGAACGGTAAAGAGTTAATAATACTAAGTTCTTAAGTTTGTCATTGACGACTTTCAAGGCTTTAACCAATAGTTATATTATAATTAGCGCTTCAAAAATTAGGGATAATTACAATTTTCCTTTTGAATTAGAACTTTTTTTTATACTTTACTCACCGAATTAATTTTCACCCGAATTGACCATATGAACGTTCAAAATTTTCGTACATTGACCCATAAACTAGTCTTGGGTGAAATATTAAGAAATATCCCCTGAAGATACCATTGACAATTTATAATTAAATGATAATTTTTTTCTAATTTTTTATTTTGACAAAAGTCTATTATACATCTAACTGGAGTAGGAATTAATATCCATATTTTCTGAAACATAAAATCCGTTCAGATAACTAAGCAAATAATCCAACATATAAAGCAATCAACTGAAAAACACACATGCTTGATTAGGAGATTACGTACTTAAATGAAAGTGCAGTGTATTCGGACAAAGATTTGCACTGAAAGAGACAAGCTCTTTCAACATCTTAGAAGTACAATGTAAGAGAACAAAAACGTAAATGTACAAAGGCAGGGATTAATGTTTTAAGCTGAACATCTGGCTGCCCACGCCATTAATTTAAACAAATTGAATGATGTAACATAAAACGCGTGATTATGGTCTATTTAATTGTACATTTGGTGGCTTAACCATGTTGAATAAGTTGCTAATACCATTTCTTTAATTGATAGGGCTTTGGGATGTATCTTATTTATAAGGATAATTACCTCAACACCCTTCTCATAAGGTTTGATATAATTATCAAAACACTCTATAAATTTGAATAATTACCATTACATTTCCTGATATTTGGATAATCACTATTATGTTCGTCGAAGATCCTAAATATTACAAGTCGATCCATTGGATAAGGAGGTGTAATTGTAAATGTGCACGTCAACTTGGAGGGTGTACTTGTTATTATTCATACATTGAGAGAGGTGTAATTGTAATTATGTATTAAATGAAATATACAGTGAGAGGTGTAATGATAATTATTCAAATTAAAAGAGTGTTTTGGTAATTATGGATAAATTCAAAGGGTGTAGAGATAGTTATCCCTTAAAAAAAAAAAATCTTCATTTGTGCATGTCAATATCAAGGTTTTTTTTTTAATCGGGATAAAATAATTTCACAACTTGTGGTAATAAATCAATAAATTATAGAAAAGAGTCATCATATTTGATCACAAATGGGAATATTATCAAAGGACGTCATCTAAATGATACAGTAATCATTCGTGCATAAATCAGGATTTTCACAATTCAATTTGACCAAAATAGAAATAACATTTCCTTAAAAATAAAAGCATGCATCCCACAACAAAGATACTTCCCCTATTTTTTAAAAGCACTTGAAAAAGCAAAAATATTCAAGTTAAAAATACAACGAATACTCCAACAATATATCCATTAATAATAAATAATTTCAACAAATATTTCAAAAACTACGCCCATTATAATCTAATCCCCTAAAACCCCAATCCATATCCAAATCTTGCATAACTCAACATTCAATTTAAAAATTCACACACATCCATAACAATGGCACCGTGCTCTTACATTCACAAAAGTTCTTTGAATAAGCACGAAACTGTATATTTAAATAAAAACCTTTGTTTCATATGGAGTAAGTGTAACATGTGAACCTTGTTCATCTTTTCCTGAGGCGGCTCAACTTTTAGGCAAGAAAGGTGGCCGCTTAGGGTCACAAAAAGCCGGAGGCCTCATATATATATGTATAGATATATGTAATAAGACCTATTCATTAAAAAAAAAAAAATCTATTTTATTGAAGACATTTTAAACTAAAAATCATAAGGTTTTCTTTTTATATCTGAGGCCTAAAAAAATATGGAATAAGGTCTCTAAATTGGAGGCTTATTAAATTTTAAAAATTTTAGAATATTATATAAACAAGGCAATAAAATCTCTATCCTTGACTAACTATTCATATTACTCTATTGATAAGGTGACTTTCCTTTCATTGATCGGGAGGAAAAAAAAAGTTAACTTTCCTTTCCCTTTTTTTGGTAATTATAACAATTTATATTTTTTTCCAAATTCCAATAAGGATGAATGACCATTTATTCATCTTTTAACCATTTATTTCTTTGAGTTCTTAAAGCCTTCATTGTTATTTTTTTTTGTAAAATTTATCTAACTGCTGTAGATCTTCCTCTTTGTTTTTTTTATATTTAGGAGCATCATATATTAGTTACGATGGTATTCTAAAATTCAAAATTGTGTTTCTAGCAAATATTCAGATACGTCTGTATATAGCATTTTATATTTTCTTCTGTCATATAGGAGAACTAGAGACAAAGAAAGACGAATAAATCATATCTTTTGTTATATGTGTTTGCAATTCTTATAAAAAGATTAACAAACATTTTATTTGGATTTTTGTTAAAAAAATTTATAGTGAGACTTCAATTTTCTATCTCGCCTAGGGCCTCCAAATTAATTAAGGCGCCTCTGATCTTTTCTCGTTGATTTAATCATTATTGTTTTTAATTAGGAGAGAAAAGTCAAACATATATTGCGGCCCCGTAAAATAATAAAGAAATCGCACACGTTTATAATCCCTTCATAACATATATTAAATTAATTAGTTTCCCTCGTGCCTCTCTCATTATAAAAGGCATGCAACTAACGCAGTCTCACACTCAAAACTCACAAAGTACACAGACCTCCTCACTCATTTTCAAACACAAAAACCAGCCATGGAAAACCAAACAATCACTCACAAGTACACAAATTTCCTCACTCCTCAGACAGAAGAACCAGCCATGAAAAACGAAACAATCCTTAGTATTATTCTTGCACTATGTTTTGCCACCATAATCATCAAGAATTGGCACAAGATCATCATCAAGAAAAGGTCACAACATCCTCCTCTTCCCCCAGGGCGAAAAGGGTGGCCTATAGTTGGCTGCATCCCACAAATGATGAAAAACAAACCAACTCACAAATGGATACACAAAATTATGCAAGAACTCAACACAGAAATAGCATGTATTCGCCTTGGCAACATCAATGTTATCGCTGTAACCTCTCCTGAACTTGCTTGTGAGTTCTTAAAGAAACAAGACGTTGTTTTCGCTTCCAGGCCTCATTGCATGACATGTCAGATGACAAGCGATGGGTACCTGACAGCAATTATTTCTCCATTAGGTGATCAATGGAAGAAAATGAAGAGAATTATTGTCTCAGAGGTTCTTTCACCTGCGATGCACAGATTGCTTCACAACAAAGTATGTCTTGAAGAAGCGGATCACCTTGTGAAATATGTTTATAATCAATGCCAAAGCCCACTTAAAGATGGACTTTTGAACGTGAGGGCTATAGCTCGACATTATTGTGGGAGTGCGACTAAGAAAATTATTTTTGGTAAGAGGTTTTTTGGGACAGAAATGGAGGATGGAGGCCCTGGAATGGAAGATGAAGCGCATATGGATGCATTATTCACAACACTGAACCATATCTATGCGTTTGCTATTGCTGATTATGTTCCATGGTTGGAGGTTTTTGATTTGGATGGGTATAAGAAGACCCTGAAAAATTCTGTGAAGAGTATGAGAAAATACCAAGATCCAGAAATTGATAAGAGGGTTGAAATATGGGAACAAGGGATTAGAAAGACAAAAGAGGATATTCTTGATGTTTTGATCAATCTCAAGGACTCAAGCAACAATCCTTTATTGTCAGTTCAAGAGATAAAAGCACAAATTAATGTAAGTATACATCCTTTGTTCCCTCACTTGGAAATTGATTATTAAAAAACAACATATTTTTTTCTTACAACAAAAAGCTATATATGTTTATTTTAATTAACTGGAGAAGTTATTATGATACCAATACTTAGAGGAGTTACTCAGTTTTTGCATGACCGATTACTTCCACAGGAACTGATGTTTGCTACAGTTGATAATCCATCAAATGCAGTTGAGTGGGCTCTTGCGGAGATGATCAATGAGCCGGATGTTCTTGACAAAGCCTATACAGAATTGGACAAAGTGGTAGGTAGGGACAGATTAGTGGATGAATCTGATATGCCTAAACTAAACTATGTGAAGGCTTGTATAAAAGAGGCATTCAGGATGTACCCTGTAGATCCTTTCAATGTCCCACATGTATCAACTAAAGATATGGTTGTAGGTGGCTACTTCATCCCAAAAGGCAGTCATGTGATACTCAGTCGTCCTGGCTTAGGAAAGAACCCTAGGATATGGGAAGACCCTCTCAAGTACAAACCCGAGCGTCATATTGTTGATGAATCAAAAGAAGTCTCGTTTGTGGATCATGAATTGAAAATGTTCTCGTTTAGCACTGGAAGACGAGGATGTCCAGGTGTTGTGCTTGGTTCGACCATGGTAACACTCATTTTGGCTAGACTTCTTCAAGGGTTCAATTGGAGTGCACCACCTAATGGACCGAGCATTGACTTGGTTCAATCGGAACAATATATGCTAATGGCCAAGCCATTGATTGCACATGCAAGTCCACGATTAGAACCACATATTTATCAGTAGGCTTGTAAATGGGTAATGTATTAGCTTATCCATACCACAAAATACACATATAATAAGACCCTATAATGTACCCTACTCAATGGATATTAAAACTCATAGTGTCTATCCTATAATATTAATATCCATTGGGTCTACCCTGTTGTATCCAAAACTCATTGGATCTATGAAAGTAGGCATGTCAATTCAGATATTTGGATGTAGATTTAATTTTTATCGCTACTGAAAATAAATATCTACATATAACCAGTATCCCTTTTAACAGTTAGAATGCAAATATAATATTGAGATATTGTTGTATCCATTATTTTCAATCTTCGTCCTGTATTTAAATTCGTTATTTCTTATATCTGAATTTGTTATATTAATGCCTAAAAAATGAAGTTCATGACTAAAATTATTTCAAATATTCTAGCATAGCCTAAAGTTTTAATATATAACGTATAATTTTTAAATTTTATTTTTATATATAATTTAATACTTATACATTATATTATTTATAAAAATAATTATACCTAAAATTTTGTGAAAATGAAGATAATTTTTGGATGCGGATATTTCGATGTGGATATTACTATATTCATATCCGAAATTTTAGGCAATGGACACGTATATGGAATATCCGATTATTTTTGGATATGGATAGCATCCGTTAATTTCAAATACAGATGCAAACAATCGAACAGATATTCATCTATTTTTGACAGGCCTATATAAAAGCATCCTTGATCATTCATGCTTTTTCAAATATTCATATTCTTAATCAAATTGCCTCACTGACATCCTCTAATAAAGAAGCCATAACTTATTCTACAGCCTTCTTTTTGGGAACATATTTTTTTGTTTGAAACTAGACTCATTAAGCTTTCCAAATATGTATAGCACACCCTCTAAAGAATTCCTAATAAAAATAATTTTTTGTTCGAAATTATCTTTTTTGCTGAAATTATTACAGCTAAATTTGCTTCTGCATTATCTATCGATTATTAGTTTAAATTTACTACTTTTATGTGAAAAAAAAATAAAATGAACATGTTTAATTTAATACAAAAATATTCAAATCAAGCAAATATATAGATAATTAATGAAAGTTTACAACTAAAAATATTCAAACCAAGCAAATATATAATTGAAAAAAATTAGTGTATATATTTGTCACACAAAAATTAATATATATATTCTTAAGTTTATATGCATTAAGTTTACACATACATTTACTAAAATACATCTCATCTTGATATTAATAATTTTACATTAATTAATAATTAATAAAATTTGAATGTTATTTTATATAAGTAATATTTGGGTATGGGTATAGACTCCACCCATACCCATGGGTAAGATATGGGAACAGACCCTACCCATGCCCATTAGAATGTTTTCAATGGGTATGGGTAGGGTATGAGTATGATAAAAAATTAATGGGTATGGATACGGGTCTCTATTCATTTCTTTGGATATGAGTAGGGTAATACCCTACCCATTGACATATCTATATTTATGCAAAGCTCCTACAAACATATGGTTGTGTCTAGTATGTGTACCAACAAAATTAATTTTAATCCTGCCATTAAGTTCTTATCTTTTTCTTTATACTTTTAATTTGGTGTGTAATAGAAGAATATCATTAAATGCATAATTACCACTTTCGTTTTGTTGTATTTTTACATTGATTTAGGTGTAATCTTCTTCTAAACTTTCCAAAATCTGAGGTCGTTTCCATATCTCATTGTAAACTTCAATAAAATGTGAACATTATTAATTTTTGAAGACATAACAGCTTTGCAAAGAAAGTAAAAAAGACAGAATAATGTCCCATTTCTGTTGAAGGCATGTGCTAATTCATACCAAATCTTTATATATAAACTTTTCGTATGGTTCTTAATTTTGAGTGACATTGATTTGATGAACGTAGGGATTCCTTCATAGTGAGATCATAAAGGTAGATAAGATTATTTCGTAACACTTTATATTTCATCTGATATCTCATTGTTAGTAGCAGATAGACCAGCTGCAAATAAACTCAATGTTAAATATTGAGTTAATAAATTACTCAATGTTGTATTTTAATGGAGAAACATACTAAACCTAATAATCCCACTAACCCATCTTCATGTGATAATACACCATAAAAATCTCAAATTTCAAATTCAATTAAGTTCAACCTCCGAACTCCACCGAACATCACCCTACATATGAAGGTTTTCTGCTTTCTCTCATAATTCATGTATTTATAGGTACGCATTTTTACTTCTCCATAGAGAGGGAGGAATTAGAAACTTAATTTAAGCTTTGTTTTCTTGGAAACTCTTTTCACGTCTCTCCCTCTCTCTTAAATACGATGAGAAACTTGTGATCGTTAATCAATGGTACACTTTAGGTAAACCTTGGGTCTATTCATAGCCTGAAAACCCCATAAACCAGGTAAGTCGCACTAGGCATAGCCTGTGCGACGGACTCATGTCGCCGGAAATCTTTGAACTCAGGTGATATGTGGATAATTTCACCACACAAACTAACTCGGCCAACTCTTTTTTTGCGGCAAAATTGCATTTTTAGTCCCACAGGATAGGGTGGATTGCATTGTTAG
>JACFYI010001436.1:655174-666916 GCA_014898755.1 Handroanthus guayacan | reverse complement strand
GCAAAATAGAAAAACAGACATTAGAATAGACAGCAAGATACTCTCTGTTTACTGAAATATGATGGAAGAGTACCTGACCTTTTCTTTTCTAAAGCTGTGTTATCTTTTTATAATCTTTTCCTTCAAGTTTACAAGTTATCATGGTGACTTATTGTAGATTTCCATTAAGGGATTACGTACTCAATTAATGGCAAAACTTGGTTATCATATAATGATGTCACGTTGGATTCTTCATTTTTCTCGATGTTGGTTACTGATTTGACCAGTTCTCTTATAGGCTCATCATATTTAATATTAGCTTTGAAGATAAAACCCAAATGATTTAGAAGTGTCAATGCTTATTATTTCGATGAAAATATCTCTTCATAACAAGTATTTAAACAAAATATATTTTTCAATTAATATACTTATTATATATAATTCATATAAATATATTATGTGACGCCAACCACAAGAAAACTTCATGAATATTATAAAAGTTTTTATAGCAGAAGTTATGAATATTAGGCCACAAATGCTATTAACCTTCATAAAGACAAAAAGCATTATTTTTAGAAATTCAAATATGTATATATATAATTCGAAAAAAAGCAACTCAATTTTGTAACTTTGCGTGCAGCGTAAAAAAAAATTCAAATATAAATAAAACACCATGTAAAAATGAAAAAAGTGTTGTAAGTTTTTAAAATAGTACAAATATTAATTTAAAAATAATAATGAGGAATAGAGGGAGAAAATAATACGCCTTTTTTGTTCAAAATTATCAACATTAGAGATTTGATTTGATTTTTTTTCTTTCTCCAATTTCACCCTCCATCAGCTACTGGATTTTGAGATAAAAATGCCAATTTTTGTCAAAAGTTAATGGAAAATTCAAATAAAGAACCAAAAGTGCTAAAAAAATTAAAAAAATTGTCCGATAAGTGTCAACCCTCGTTAGGTTAGGACCAAAATTGCAAAACCGAATAACTTTTGGGCCAAAGGCGCAATTCCCTCTCTCTCTCTCTCCCTCTCTCTCTAATTACGAGATGCATGATTTTTGACGAAATAAACAAACAATACATAAGATCGTACAGCCCCACTCCTCTTTCACCGAGCTTAAATGCCACTAATATACAAATTAATAATGGAATTAAAATGGAAAATTAAAGTAGCTTTGAATAAAATTATAACAATGACTTACAGAATTAATGTAATAGATTTATAGCTTTACCTAACATTGCTTTGGATGTTTTATCCATAAATTATTTCCTTTTCTCTAATGACATTTACTTTGACTCTACAAATTACCTCATAAACTCGGCCCCGACACCCTCAAATGGTTGGCCAAGGAAGCTGCAATAAAAGACATGCGGTTAATTATGTAATTATCAAAAATGACTTTAGAAGACGATAAGGTCTATAAGTGATGAATTAAAATAAAATGAAATCTCAAGTGTAGATCTTAATTACTAGGATATAAATGTCGTGGCCACGCCACTTCATTTTACGTGGGATCAATTTTTTTTTTTTTAATCAGTATACAAATAGTATTTAAATATTAAATTATAAAATATATATGAGCAGAATCCCACTGTCAAATTGGTCACAGATATCTAAAGAAAAATGTAAGACCCTAACCTTAAAATATGAAAAGTTTGAATCGTGAAATATGAAGGGTTAATAGTACTAGAATCTTAAATTTATCATTAATGACTTTTAGGGCTTCAACCAATAGTTATATTATAATTAGCGCTTCAAAAATCAGGGATAATTATACTTTACCTTGTAATCTAGGATCTTTTTTACAATTTATCCACCTAACTATTTTTCACTTGAACCGACCATCTGGACATTCAAAATTAAATATTTGTACGTCGCCCCTAAACTAGTTTTTGGTGAAATATTAAGAAATATTTCCTAAAGATACCATTGGCAATCTGTAATTGAATAATAATTTTTCCCTTTTTTTATTTGATAAAAGTCTATTATACATCCAACTACGTTGAGTACGAATTCATATCCGTGTTTTGTGAAAAATAAAATCAATTCAAATAACTAACCAAATAATCCAACATATATAGTAGTTAGCTTAAATAAGAGGTTACGTACTTAAATGAAAGTGCAAGACACATTCTGGTAAAGAATTGTATTAAAAGAGACAAACTCTTTCAACATCTTGGAATTACAACGTGTCTCACAAAAAAAAAAAAAAAAAGAATTACAATGTGAAAAAACAAATTAAAGGCAAATGATTTACTTAATATTTTATAATTTTTAATGTGAATATTTATTTAAATTTGGCATATTTAATTAATATATTAATTATAATTAATATTGACACTCACGATTACAAATTTCAGCACACGAATTTTTCCTTTTCTTAGCAGTTATAAGTTTAGTTGATAAATTGTGCTTAATTATAAAATGTTAACGTTCACAAAGATGTATATATATATATATCATAACATATAATTGAATTCTCATATTGTATTAAAAAAAAAAATGAAGGAGCATAAATATTGAAACCATGGATTAACATTGAAACCATGTCTTTACAAAGACAGGCGGCGGACCACATATTGAAACCATGGATTAATATTTTAATACGCAATTAATTTAAACAAATTGAATAATGTAACGTACATAAACTCATGTGATTATGATCCTTATAATTGTATATATTCTGTTGCTCACCTATGTTGAATAAGTTGCTAAGACCATTTCTTTAATTGATAGGGCTTTGGAATGTATTTCACAAAATAAAGGGATAAGTACCTCAATGCTCACTAAGGTTCGGTGTAATTACCAAAACATTTACTGAGATTTGGATAATTATCGTAAGGCCCCTTGAAATCTTAAGAGGGTGTAACTGTAAGTACACGTCAACTCAGGAGGTGTAATTGTCATCATGCATACGTTTAGAGGGGGTGTAGTTATAATTATGTAATAGGTGAACTGTAAAGTGTAATGATAATTATCAAACTTTAGGGAATATTTTAGTAATTATAGTTCACCTCAAGGGATATAGAAATAATTATTCCTAAAATATTTATGCATGTCCATATCAATGTCTTTTAATTAGGATAAAATATTTTCACAACTTGTGGTAATAAATCAATACCTTAGTTGTCATCGTATTTGATTACAAATGGGAATGTTAAAAAAGGACGTACGTCATCTAAATGACATATTCATTATTCATGAACGTGGATTTTCACATTTTAATATGACCAAAATAGACGTGGTCTAAATGATATATTAATCATTCATAAATTAAACTTGGATTTCCACAATCTAATTTGACCAAAATAAACCTGCTAAGTACTAAAGGCCGCAGCACATGTATGCTTTATTATTGAAACCAAAATAAGGAAACAATTCCCATATATAGCCAACAAGACTTAATAAAAGGGCTCTTCATTAACTAAAAAAGAAATAACATATCCATAAAAATAAAAGCATGCGTCTCTCAACAAAGATAGTTTCCCTATTATTTAAAGCACTTGAAAAAGAAAAAATATTCACATTAACAATCTCCAACATATACATCAATAATAAATAACTCAACAAATATTTCAAACCCTATTTCCATTATAAACTGATGCCCAAACGCCAATCCATATATATCCGAATCCTGCATAACTCAGCATTTAATTAATTTGTCACCATTTTATTTGAAAATTTGCATGTCCATAACAATAGCACCTTCCTCATACATTCACAAAAGTTCTTTGAATGAGCACGAAACTATATATTTAAATCAAAACCTTTGGTTTCATAAGGAATAAATCCAACATGTGAACGATGTTCATCTTTTTCCTTTTATTTAATCATTATTATTTTTAATTAGGACAGAAAAGTCTAATTAACATTAGTTACAATTCAAGAAATAATAAAGAAAGTCTCAAGTTGATCCCTTAATAACCTAAGTTTAATTAGTTTATCCCTCTTACATCTCACATTATAAAAGGCATGCAATCAAGGTAAAGTCTCACTCTCAACTCACAAGTACACAAATTTCCTCACTTCTTTTCAAATACAAAAGCAAGCCATGAAAAACCAAACAATCACTCATAAGCACATAAATTTCCTCACTCCTTCTCAAATACAAAAACTAGCCATGGAAAACCAAACAATCCTTATTATTATTGTTGCATTATGTTTTACCACCACCATAATCATCAAGAATTGGCCTAAGATCATCATCAAGAAGAAAAGGACACAATATCCTCCTCTTCCCCCAGGGCCTAAAGGGTGGCCTATAGTTGGTTGCATCCCTCAAATGATGAAAAACAAACCAATTCTCAAATGGATACACAAAATTATGCAAGAACTCAACACAGAAATAGCATGTATTCGCCTTGGCAACATCAACGTAATCCCTGTAACCTCTCCTGAACTTGCTTGTGAGTTCTTGAAGAAACTAGACGCTGTTTTCGCCTCTAGGCCTCATTGCATGACATGTGAGATGACGAGCGATGGGTGCCTGACAACAATTATTTCGCCATTGGGTGATCAGTGGAAGAAAATGAAGAGAGTTATTATCTCAGAAGTTCTTTCACCGGTGATGCACCGTTTGCTTCACAAGAAAATATGTCATGAAGAAGCAGATCACCTTGTGAAATATGTTTATAATCAATGCGAAAACCCACTTAAAGATGGACTAGTGAATGTGAGAGCTGTAGCACGACATTATTGTGGGAGTGTGACTAAGAAAAGTATTTTTGGTAACAGGTTCTTTAGGACAGAAATGGAGGATGGAGGCCCTGGAATGGAAGATGAAGAGCATATGGATGCATTATTCACAACAGTGTTTCATATCCATGCATTTGCTATTGCCGATTATGTTCCATGGTTGGAGGTCTTTGACTTGGATGGGTATAAGAAGACCCTAAAAAATTCATTAAAAAGTATGAGAAAATACCAAGATCCAGAAATTGATAAGAGGGTTGAGATGTGGGAACAAGGGATTAGAAAGACAAAAGAGGATATCCTTGATGTTCCCATCAATCTCAAGGACTCGAGCAATAATCCTTTATTGTCGGTTCAAGAGATAAAAGCACAAATTAATGTAAGTACATATCCTTCATTTCCTCACTTGGAAATTGATTATTAAAAAACAACATAGTTTTCTTTTTTTAATTTTATTTTGCAACAAAAAGCTATATATGTTTATCTTGATTAACTGAGGAAGTTATTGTATATACCAATTAGATAACATATAGGAGTTACTTATTTTTTCACATGATTTATCACTCCCACAGGAATTGATGTTTGCTACAGTTGATAATCCATCAAATGCTGTTGAGTGGGCTCTTGCGGAGATGATCAATCAGCCAGATATTCTTCACAAAGCCCATAAAGAATTGGACAAAGTGGTAGGCAGAGAAAGATTAGTGGATGAATCTGATTTGCCTAAACTAAATTATGTGAAAGCTTGTATAAAAGAGGCATTCAGAATGCATCCTGTAAATCCTTTCAATGTCCCACATGTATCAACTAAAGATATGGTTGTGGGTGGCTACTTCATCCCAAAAGGTAGTCATGTGATACTAAGTCGTCCTGGCTTAGGAAAAAATCCTAGGGTTTGGGAAGACCCTCTCAAGTACAAACCCGAGCGTCATATTGTCGATGAATTAACAGAAGTCTTGTTTGTGGATCATGAATTGAAAATGTTTTCATTCGGTACTGGAAGACGAGGATGTCCAGGTGTTGTGCTTGGTTCGACCATGGTAACGCTCATTTTGGCTAGACTTCTTCAAGGTTTCAATTGGAGTGCACCACCTAATGGACCAAGCATTGACTTGGTTCAGTCGGAACGAAATATGCTAATGGCCAAGCCGTTGATTGCACATGCAAGTCCACGATTGGAATTGAACCACATATTTACGCAAATTAAGCTCCTACAAACATATGCTTGTGTCCGGTATGTGTACCAAATAAATTAATTTTAATCATGCCATTTCCCATCTTTTGTTTTTACTTTGAATTTAGTGTGCAATAGGAGAATAAAAATTTAAATGTATTATTACCACTTTCATTTTATTGTATTTTTACTGTGATTTCAGTGTAATCTTCTTCTAAAGTTTCCAAAATCTTAATAAATTTCCATGCTTTATTGTAAACTAGATCTAGTAAACTTTAATAAGATGTGAAGACAGAATAGCTTCAAATATTTTCGCCAAGAAAGGAAAAGGATAGAATAATATCCTATTTCTATTCAAGTCATTGATACATCACAAATCTTTATATAAAAACCTTTTATGCGGTTCTTAATTTTGAGTTACATTTAGTACTCAATACAAGTGGGGATCTTTAATAGGGATCATAAGGGTAGATACAATCATTTTATAAAATCTTGTACCTCATTTGGGATCTTATTATTAATAGGGAGTCGGCCTGCTGCAAGGTTTCATTTCATACTATTTGTTCCACTATTAATATTCCCTCCCACCAAGATATATTAACATGATTAATAATTTATAGCCCCTAATTATGAAATGCCCACATATCCCTGAAATTGCACTACAGGACATAATGAATAGCAAAATATCAAACAAGAAATTATACTAGAAGACATGCATTTTAAGATTGAACATTTACGTCTTTAATTTAGGAGTTAGAAATGTATAAGGATTATCAAATATTTTATTAGATATATGAATATACTGTTAGAACTATAAACTTGGATATTTGGGTGTTGATATTAGCACATCCGTATTTGTATCTGGTTCTAAAATTTACCAAATATTTAAAATAAATATCTGTATCCACATTCATAGGATACCAATTGAATATTCGTATATCCATTATTCGTTTTAATAGTTAGAATACAAATATAATGTCGAGATGTATTATTATATCCATCTTTCGCATTTTTTATTTGGTATTCGAATTTGTTACGTCAATATCCGAGTTTATATTAGAGAAGCATTATTTTAGCAAATGCCTTCTATCTTATTTTCATAATTGGAAAACTTTTATGAAAATGAAAATTGGAATATCCGAGAGTTTATTTCACAATATATAGTCAAACAAACGAAGACTTCGATTTTTTTTTTTCAAAAAATAAATTCTCATAAATGGTCAGCACACCATCCAATCATAACCTAAGTCTTTAGAGAGAGATAGCTACAGAAAAAGAAAAGACAGGTGAATATCATAGATGTTATAATTAAGAAATGACTTTAGAAGACGACATTAAGATCTGCAAATGATTATTAAATTATCTGTAGTGCGAATCTTATCCTTATAAAATACGAGTGTGGTTTATCTTTGTCTTACCACTACCCTTCATGCAATAATTAAGCATATTCCATATTTTTGCATTTAACAAATATTTATCTTTTTGGCTAAAATATAAATGACGCATTGTTGAGTCGTCATTGATGATCATCTCAACTTATATAAATATTATAATTGGCCCTTCAAAATATAATAATAATGTTCTCCCCTTAGGCCTTAGCAACCATCAATGATGGCTCTACAATAATATTTTCCCCTTAGCAACCACCCATGCCGGCTCTACAATTATACATATTTTCTCCTAAGAGCAGCCTGCAACTCATTCATGAATTTAGGTGATCTTCCTAACTAGTTTTGAGAAGTATTTATTTGATTATGAGTTGTTGAAAGTTTTTTAGGTGTTTGGAAATTCTGCTTTTTTGTTGTAAATTTTCTAAAATTAATTAACAATAATCTTTAATCTCATAAGAAGATTTGGAATTGATTATGAGATGCTTTATGAAGTGTTACAAGTTGTTGATAAAGGAAGACGATTATAATTTCAAACAGCAATGCTTTTTGTTAGCTTAAAATGAACTATTTGATAATTCTAGACACCAAGTACTTTTTATTGTTGTTTATTTTTTCTGCTTTTAGCAAAAATAGGTGTGTTGTATAATTCATTGCAAACACCAACTTAGTAAACTCCTACGCACCGGCAGCTACACTTTCTCTAATTTTCTATACATAAAAGGATAATTACCTCAACCATCGCCTTAGCTTTAGTCTAATTATATAATCACTCCTAAGAAATTACAATCACATCCACTGTATATTACGATTAGAACTCATGAAGGTCTAACATATTCATTGGAACATAGTTATAGTTTAACCCTATTATATACATACACAGTAACAGATGTTCTCGTCATTTCTCATATTGGGGTTGTCTATATTGTATCTATACTATTTATATAAAGTGTGACAGGTAAACGTAGTTATTTTTAGTGGTATGTTTTCATATGTTGTTCTTAAAATACCATTGACCTTAACTTTCTCTAATAACAATTTACAGCCTAAATTTCTCTTATTATTAACTTATGTATATATAATATCGTATTCTACTTATAAAATACATACAATGTGCATCATATCTGAGAGAGAGAGAGAGAGAGAGAGAGAGAGAGAGAGAGAGAGAGAGAGAGAGTATGTATAGCATTTGACTTATTTTAAATGCACACCCCAAATATGCAATAGATGCCAATGTATATAAAGTGTGAGAAACTGAGATAGTTATTCTGATGGTGTGTATCAATGTGTTATGCCTAATATACGCTTCATATTAACTCAACTACCTATAACTCAATAAAAAGTCATAATTCACTAATTTATATTTTTATATTAAATTATGTATATATCTATATCAACTATATTAATCATATTTTTATTAATAATTATATATTATATTATAGTTTAATATATATAAAATACACACACACATATATATTTATTATTTTATACACATGTATCGGGTATGCATTTATTATTTATTTTTATAATTAGAACAAACTTTATGCCATTTAATTTGAAGCAGCGATTCTATATATAAACACTATTAATTTTGTATAGTATATTATATTCTATTCTATTTATTATGTATCTGATATTTATTACATCATTATTAAACACCGCGACTTATTTGCCGAGTCACCGCGACCAATAGCTGAACTCTATCGTGGGGTTTTGGACCACCCAATGTCCCTATCAATTGCCAGCTTTCAATCTTTGTATCCAATTACTTTATCGGATAACATCCAACCATTTATACAGTAATCAGTAATCAATTTTGATTGAAGTTAAATCCAACTTGGTCACTGACTCTTTTGCTTCTTAAAAATTGATAGGAACACAATTTCCTCAAGGATTTGATGATTTGATAAGTTTGGCCTTTCTATCAAAGCACCCTTGAGCAAGTTGATGAGAACTCCGCTTTGGAACATACATTTCAATACTCTCGAGAATTATGAAATTACAAACTATTACTCTTGTAATTTAAAATTACAAATTAATTTTTATAAATTTACAAAATTATCAAATTATCCATTTGGTTAGGTTTTTGACAAATAAAGCGAAAGCTGTAGAGTGTGACATAATGGTGGATGGACGATATGAGTTTCTAGTAAATGATGAGAGTGTGCATTATGTTGTAAACTTTATAGCTTTCTCATTTTCTACCGAAAAATGAAATGAAATGGCTGATTTGGTAATCTTTTAAATTTATAGAATTAATTTGTAACTTCGGATCACAAGGGTAGTAACATGGAGGTTCATCTAATTATGATATTTATCTCTTCATGACAATTAACCTTCACATCATATAAAACTAGCTCTTGTAGCATCTTATACGATATTTTCATATTTATTGTTTCTCTTATTAAAACAAAACTAAGCACCATTAAAGCTTCCCTGTGCATATTAGAACTAGGTAGCTCAGACTCCCTTCTAATGCCAATAATTAGGATTAAACCAGCATATATATCCAACACACAAATATAGCCAGTTAATTTTAAAAACATACGTACGTGCTTGAATAATTACTTAAATGAAAGCGCAATTTGCATTTTGATAAAGAATTATATTAAGCAGACAGATTCTTTCAACATCTTCGAATTGCAATGTAAGGGCAAAAAAAACAAAAAAAAAAGAAAAAAAGAAAAAGAAAAAGAAAAAAGAAAAAAGAAAGTGGATTTAATTGTGTTAATTATGAATATTGACATTCATGAACATATAATACAAAACTATAGTAACCCTAGATTAATGTTTTAACTTAATTATATTAGAGTTGGTTGCCAACACCATTAATTTAAACAAATTGAATAATGTAACATTAACTCATGTGATTATGATATATAATTATATATGATCTGCGGCTCACCTATGTTGAATAAGTTGCTAATACCACTTATTTAATTGATACTGCTTTGGAATTAATACATTTTATTATCTTATCGATGTCAAAGTCTTTTCATCAGGATAAAAAATATTTCACAATGCGTGGTAACAAATAAATACTGTAAAAATAAGTTATATATTTGAGAACAAATTTGGACATTACCAAAGTACGTTATCCAAATGTTATATTAGTCATTCACAAACTTGGATTTGCACAACTCAATTTGACAATCAACATTTAATCCAAAAATTCTCATATCCATAACAATAACACCTTCCTCTCGCATTCATGAAAGTTCTTTGAATGAGCAAGAAACTATTGAAATCAAAATCTTTTGATTAAAAGAATCCAACATGCGAATAATGTTAATTTGAGTCAGAGGCCTAGACTTTTATTTAGATATTTGTCTCCAACATGTGAATAATGTTCATCTTTGATTTAGTAAGAATCCAACATGTTATCCAAATGCAAAAAGTGTTAGTACAATTTGCCACTCCACACGTCTTACTTTTCAAAACACGTTTATTATTAGTTAATTTCTCTCCATATGACTTGTTCAAATTTTCCAGAACACATATATATTATGTTTTCTCCTTGCCCTATTACTTGCAGACATTAAAGTACGTCCCCACTTATTGGGTATCTTGGCTGCATACTCCCTGCCACAAAGTCTACTAAGCTCAAGCAAGAAATTGTCATTAATATTCTATATAATTGTATCCCTCCATTATATATATATATATATATATTTGTATATGTATAAGAAAGAGTAGCAACTTTTAAAATAAACTCATTTAATTCATTTAGATTTTAAGGACAATATTGCACCGACTTGATTGATAAAATGGGAATCTACTTCTGGATCCAACATGCATCTTTATGTAGCCTATATATCAGCCATGCACTTCGTTTTCTCTCTGTTTCCGCGTTTTTGTTGTGCGATATATATATGTCCTGTGGCTACCATGTCATTTCCGACAATATGAGCCACGCATGCAGTTCGTTTCTTGCACTCATTTCTTAAAAAATAAGAATTGACATGAATATATTTTAGGATAGTTAACTCAACGGACAGACTTTTTTACAGAAACACTTCTTATAATTATGTATATATTTATATTAAATATATTAATCATATTCTAAATTATTAAATACACAATCAATTTTGCATTAATTTTTATCTTTTTCTATTCTTCTAATAGATTATTTATTATGTAATTTATACATTAATATTTTATATCTTTTTACATATTTTATAAAACTTATAATATATAAAGTAAATTGGAGAATATATTATTTATAAGAAAACAAAAGCTAATAAAAGATAAGAACTTTCATAGAGAAAATTATATTAATGAGATTAGCTAGACAGAATACTTTGAGACTTGAATTGGGTATTGATAATAGATTTTGATAGGTAATAAATATATTATGAATTTTATAGAATATATGAAAAGATATAAAATATTGATAAGTAAATTATATAAATATAAATAATCTGTTGAAAGAGAAAAAAATAAAACTCAAATGGTATGCATATTTATTTAATCAAATGACATTTTTGTTATTAATTTATTTTTAAC
>JACFYI010001436.1:616139-641554 GCA_014898755.1 Handroanthus guayacan | reverse complement strand
AATTACCTCTTCTGCTGAAATTATTACAGCTAAATTTGCTTCTGTATCATCCATCGATTACTAGTTTAAATTTACTACTTTTATGTGAAAAAACATAAAATGAACATGTTTTAATTTAATATGAAAATATTCAAATCAAGCAAATATATAATTAATTAATACAAGTTTATAACTAAAAATATTCAAAACAAGCAAATATATAATTGAAAAAAATTAGGATATTTGTCACATAAAAATTAATATATATATTCTTAAGTTTATATGCATTAAGTTTACACATACATTTATTAATATATATGTCATCTTGATATTAATAATTTTACATTAATTAATAATTAATAAAATTTGAATGTTATTTTATATGAGTAATATTTGGGTATGGGTATAGACTCCACCCATATCCATGGGTAAGATATGGGTACAGACTCTACCCATACCCATTAAAATATTTTCAATGGATATGGGTAGGATTGGGTATGATAAAAAATCAATGGGTGTGGATACGTGTCTCTATCCATTTCTTTGTATATGAGTAGGGTAATACCTTACCCATTAACAGGTCTATATTTATGCAAAGCTCCTACAAACGTATGGTTGTGTCTAGTATGTGTACTGACAAAATTAATTTTAATCCTGCAGGTAAGGGACGAGATTCTCTATTTCAAATAGTGTTTCATCTCCTATTCCATGTCTTTAAATATACACCATGTGTATTGCATTTATTACTAAATATTTTTATAAGAAAATATTTAATACACGTGGCATGTATTTAAAGGCATTGAATAGCTAGGGGACGAAATACTATTTGGAATAGGGGATCCCGTCCCTGCCATTAATTTCTTATCTTTTTGTTTATACTTTTAATTTGGTGTGTAATAGGAGAATATCGTTAATTGTATAATTACCACTTTCATTTTGTTGTATTTTTATGTTGATTTTGGTGTAATCTTCTTCTAAACTTTCCAAAATCTGAGTTCGTTTCCATATCTCATTGTAAACTTTAATAAAATGTGAACATTATTAATTTTTGAAGACATAACAGCTTTGCAAAGAAAGTAAAAAGGCAGAATAATGTCCGATTTCTGTTGAAGGTATGTGCTGATACATACCAAATCTTTACATATAAACTTTTTGTATGGTTCTTAATTTTGAGTGAAATTGATTTGATGAACGTAGGGATTCCTTCATAGTGGGATCACAAAGGTCAATAAAATTATTTTATGACACTTTATATTTCATTTGATATCTCATTTTTAGTAGCAGATAGATCAAGCTACAAATATACTCAATGTTAAATATTGAGTTAATAAATTACTCAATGTTGTATTTTAATGGAGAAACATACTAAACCTAACAATCCCACTAACCCATCTTCATGTGATAATACACCATAAAAACCTCAAATTTCAAATTCAATTAAATTCAACCTCCGAACTCCACCGAACATCACCCTACATATGAAGGTTTTCTGCTTTCTCTCATAATTCATGTGTTTAACGCATTTTTACTTCTCCGTAGAGAGAGAGGAATTAGAAACTTAATTTAAGCTTTGTTTTCTTGGAAAGTACTCTTTTCACGTCTCTCTCTCTCTCCCTCTGAAATATGAAGAGAAACTTGTGATCGTTACTTGAAGGTACACTTTAGATAAACCTCGGGTCCATTCATAACCTGAAAACTGCAAAAATCAAGTAAATCGCATTAAGTATAGCCTGTGCTACAGACTGATCATGTCACAAAAAAGGTTTGAACTCCGGTAATATGTGGATAATTTCACCACACGAACTAACCCGGCCAACTCCTTTTTGGCACGTCGCAATTTAATTGTCCCACAGATGGCGTTAATGTTGCAAAATAGAAAAATAGACCCTAGAATAGACAGCAAGACACTCTCTGTTTACTGAAATATGTTGGAAGAGTACTTGACCTTTTCCTTTCTAAAGCTGTGTTATCTTTTTATAATCTTTTCCTTCAAGTTTGCAAGTTATAATGGGGAAAATTGCAAGTTTAGTCCATTAATTATACCCTTTTTCGATTTTGGTCCATTTCTTTTTGGGGTTAGCACTTTTAGTCCTTTTCATTTAAAAATCTCGCGCATTTAATCCATTTGTTCGCAATTTTGGTCCATTGGGCCGGAAATTTGCACAGTTACCTCCAATTGGGCCCAAAATTTGGGGGTTTTTTGACATGTGGCATATGTTGCCACGTCATTAGTTTTCACATATGCCATATGTAAAAAAACCCCTAAATTTGGGGCCCGATTGGAGGTGACTGTGCAAATTTCCGGCCCAATGGACCAAAATTGCGAACAAATGGATTAAATGTGTGAGATTTTTAAATGAAAAAGATTACAAGTGCTAACCCCAAAAAGAAATGGACCAAAATCGAAAAAGGGTATAATTAATGGATTAAATTTGCAATTTTCCCGTTATAATGGTGACTTATCATAGATTTTCATTAAGGGATTACATACTCGATGGCAAAACTTGGTTATCATATAATGATATATGTCAAGTTTGACTCTTCATTTTTCTCGATGTTGGTTACTGGTCTGACTAGTTCTCTTATATGTGGACTCATCATATTTAATTAAGATAAAACCCAAATGATTTACAAGTGTCAATGCTCATTATTTCGGTGAAAATATCTCTTCATAACAAGTATCTAAATAAAATATATATATTTTTCAATTATTGTACTTATAACATATATAATTCATATAAATATATTTTGTGACACCAACCACAAGAAAACTTCATGAATGTTATAAAAAATTTTATAGTAGAAATCATGAGTATTAGGCCACAAGTGCTATTAACCTTCATAAAGAAAAAAAGCATTATTTTTAGAAATTCAAATATGTATATATAATTTGAAAAAAAGTAACTCAGTTTTGTAACTTTGTGTGTAGCGTAAAAAAAAAATTCAAATATAAATAAAACAGCATATAAAAATGAAAAAAGTATTGTAAGTTTTTAAAATAGTACGAATATTAATTTAACAATAATAACGATCCCCAAAATTTTAATTTTGTTAGAGGGAGAAAATAGTATGCCTTTTTTGTTCAAAATTATCAATATTAGAGATTTGATTTTATTTCATTTTATTTTCTTTTTCTTTCTCCAATTTCGCCCACGTTTAGCTGTTGGATTTTGAGATACATGTGCCAATTTCCATAAAAAAATTAACGGAAAAGTCAAATGAAGAAACAAAAGTGCTAAAAAACTAAGAAAATTGTCCTATAAGTGTTGATCCCAATTAGGTTAGGACTAAAATTGCAAAACAAGAAAACTTTTGGGCCAAAAGTGCAATTCTCTCTCTCTGTAATTACGAGAAACATGATTTTCGATGAAATAAACAAACAACACATAAGATCATACAGCCCACTCCTCTTTCGCCTAGCTTAAATACCACTAATATCCAAATTAATAATGGAATTAAAATGGAAAAATAATGTAGCTTCCGATGAAATAATAATAATAACATACAGATATCAATTGAATAACTTATAGGGGTTGCTCATTTTTTATATGATCGATGACATCTGTAGGAACTGATGTTTGCTAAAGTTGATAATCCATCGAATGCTATTGAGTGGGCTCTTGCAGAGATGATCAATCAACCGGATGTTCTTCACAAAGCCTATAAAGAATTGGACAAAGTGGTAGGTAGGGACAGATTAGTGGATGAATCTGATTTGCCTAACTAAATTATGTGAAAGCTTGTATAAAAGAGGCATTCAGAATGCACCCTGTAAATCCTTTCACTGTCCCACATGTATCAACTAAAGATATGGTTGTGGGTGTTACTTCATCCCAAAAGGCAGTCATGTAATACTCAGATGTCCTGGCTTAGGAAAAAACCCTAGGGTTTGAGAAGACCCTCTCAAGTACAAACCCGAGCGTCATATTGTCGATGAATCAATAGAAGTCTCGTTTGTGGATCATGAGTTGAAAATGTTTTCGTTCAGCACTGGAAGACGAGGATGTCCTGGTGTTGTGCTTGGTTCGACCATGGTAACACTCATTTTGGCTAGACTTCTTCAAGGTTTCAATTGGAGTGCACCACCTAATGGACCAAGCATTGACTGGGTTCAGTCGGAACGAAATATGCTAATGGCAGGGGCATTGATTGCGCGTGCAAGTCCACGATTGGAACCACATATTTATGCAAAGCTCCTACTAACATATGCTAGTTGTGTCTAGTATGTGTACCAAATAAATTAATTTTAATCATGCCATTTCCTATCTTTTGTTTTTACTTTGAATTTAGCGTGTAATAGGAGAATAACAATTTAAATGTATTATTACCACTTTCAGTTTATTGTAATTTTAGTGTGATTTAAGTGTAATCTTCTTCCAAAGTTTCCAAAATCTTAATAAATATCCATGCTTTATTGTAAACTAGTAAACCTTAATAAAATGTGAAGACAGAATAGCTTCAAATATTTTCGCCAAGAAAGTAAAAGGATAGAATAGTACTATCCTATTTCTATTCAAGTCATTGATACATTACAAATTTTTATATAAAAACTTTTTATATGGGTCTTAATTTTGAGTTACATTTAGTACTTAATACAAGTGGGGCTCTTTGATATGGATCGTAAGGGTAGACAAAATCATTTTATAAAATCTTGT
Source organism: Handroanthus guayacan (assembly GCA_014898755.1). Classification (NCBI taxonomy): domain Eukaryota; kingdom Viridiplantae; phylum Streptophyta; class Magnoliopsida; order Lamiales; family Bignoniaceae; genus Handroanthus; species Handroanthus guayacan. The sequence goes on along the minus strand of JACFYI010001436.1, from coordinate 636,920 downwards.
ACCTCATTTGGTATCTTATTATTAATAGGGAGTCCGCCTGCTACAAGGTTTCATTTCATACTATTTGTTCCACTATTAATATTCCCTCCCACCAAGATATATTAACATGATTAATAATTTATAACCACTAATTTATGAAATGCCCACAATATCCCTGAAATTGCACTATAGGACATAATGAATAGCAAGATATCAAACAAGAAATTATACTAGAAAACATGCATTTTAAGATTGGACATTTATGTCTTTAATTTAGGAGTTAGAAATTTATAAGGATTATCAAATATTTTATTAGATATATGATATACTATTAGACCTATAAATTTGGATATTTGGGTGCTGATATTAGCACATCCGTATTTGTATCTTGTAACGCTTCGGAGTGCTAGAGTATCCGCCCTTAGGTTCGGGACGCTACTCTTAAATGGAAAATTAATTAATAACCATAAATAGAAAATTTCATAAATTATCAACTCAAAACAATCTATAATTCACAACTAAAATTTTCTAAAGTTTACAACAAAAGTTCCACAAAATACAACTAACCATACTTAGATTTATACAAATTCAACTAAGCTTATGCATGCTTCATTACATAAGTCTAATTCAAAAGCAACGAAAGGACAATATCTTTAATACTGTTCAATTGTCCTTATCAGGTACAAGTCTTGTCGAGATCCGGGAATCTTGGCTTTAGTCTTTTCCCAAGTGTTGAGTAAGCTCCATAAAGCTGTCTCCATCATCCTCGTAGGGATCTTGGGAATCCTGATAAGGTGACATGGGTCTTTTACCTTTGTCTTTTCCAATTTGGATACCAAAGGTTTCTGCAAAAAGTTTCATGACTTTTTCTTGAGAAATTCCTGCCAGAAGGTTACAACTGTTGGAGAGGTGAGAGTAATAACTCCTCTTTTTGAATAAACAGCTTCTTTGTCAAAGAAATTGAACTTGTTCCACCATTGGAGGAAATTTTGTCCGTAGAGATAAGACTCTGAATACTGGATTGAGATTTTTTTCTCCACGTTATTAAGTATTCTGTAATTCTATTTAAGAATCCATGGAATATCATAATAAATGCTGAATTGGATAAGTCCTTGGAGGTCATCCAAATGGTTATTAACCTTTTTGAATGTTTCGAATATCTTTAAGACATTTTTCGACTTTAAGACATTTTTCGAAAAAACAATAGGGTTTACCCCCCACCGAAAAAACTACTTTTAAACTAGCTGGGTAAAGCACCGTGCTGATCATCAATCTGGAATTTAAGGAACCAAGTATGCCTTTTAAGGCTATTTTCGTAAAGCAATGCTCCTTCCCATGCAAACATATAGTCGATATAGGTGAAGAATTTTGGTTGATGTTGATACTGGGTTAAGTATCTTGGGGCAGGAAGACCAAGTCCCCATTCTTGTGGTGTAAGGACTTTTCTGATAAGAAATTTTGAAAAGGCTATATCTTTGTTGTTTCTGTCTGTGGCTTCAATTACTACCGCATGTGTTTCTTGGAGTATGGCCTGGTAGTAATAGACATTTTTTACTCCAAATATGGGAGAGAAATTGTTATGCAGATACATATGTGCAATATAATCAGTAGCAAGTCCTTTAAGGTTGCTTTCAACTAGGCTGATCGGAATTTCCATATAAGGAACGTAAGGGAATTTTCTGCCTTTAAGATCTTCTGGTGGCAAAGCCAAGGCATATGCTTCTTCTGAATAAGCAGTTTGGTCATCTTTAAATTCATTGGGTCTATAAGGCTTAGGTCTATTAGCTCCTTCTTGTGCAGTTTGTGCAAAGCTCTTTTTAGAGCCTTCTCCCTTTTGGAGATTTGGTTTTACTGGTGAGCGCCTATTAGGCCTTTTGTCCCTACAAGAATTCACGAGACAAGAAGTCAGGGAGAGAATTCTTTTCTCCAGAGATATGTTCAATTTCAAATTCAAAGCATGATAATAATGCTTGCCATCTAGCAAATATTTGTTTTGAAGCTAGATTTTTTACATCTTTTAAGAGTACATCTTTTGCAAATTTACAATTTGTTCTAATAAGAAATTTTTTGTTTAATATGCCACTTTTGAATTTAGTGACACAAAGAACTATGGATAAGATCTCCTTTTTTATGGTAGAATAATTCTTTGGAGCTGAATTTCATAAGCCTGAAGTAAATGTAGCCCTTGTGTATCGCATATGCTACAAAGTCATGAACACAGTTGTTCCTAATATACGGAATAACCCAGAATTTGTCCGTGACAAAAAAGGAGAAACTACCCTGTTTATAACAGATCTTGAAAAGAGTAATATACTCGTCCCCAAAACTATTGCTTGGAATCAGGTTAAATTACCTGAAGTTTGGACATTGGAGCAAGTTGTTCCACCAGTCAAGGATCCCCCTAGACAGGTTGAAAGCATACTCCAATATCTTGACAGAGATGTTGAAATAAAATTTTCACAAAATAGAAAAGTGCACCTTAATATAGGAGACTTATCTAGACCCAATTCCAGGTCATCAACTTCTTCGGTTCCACTTTCTGAAAAGGAAAAGGAGGGACAGAAAGTTAAAATTCTTAGGGTTAATAAAACTCTTGAACAAATAAATCAACCAGAATATAAGGTTGAAATACCAGAGTCATCTTATAAACAAAGAGGGAAGAATTACGTCAATATCCGAGTATATTAGAGTTATACTAGAGAAGCATTATTTTAGCAAATGCCTTCCATTTTATTTTCATTGGAAAACTTTTATGAAAATGAAAATTGGAATATTCGAAAGTTTATTTCACAATATATAGTCAAACAAACAAAGACTTCGATTTTTTTTTTCTTCCAAAAATAAATTCTCAAAAATGGTCAGCACACCATCCAATCATAACCTAAGGAAGCATTTGATTGAGTATTTGGCCAATCTCATGGAGATTGGCCCGGTTGCTATTAGGTTGGATTATGAGATTCATCTCATGTTTGATACAATATATTCATGGTTAGATCATCAAATTCCACAATGTTGGTGCATCTGTTTGATATGGAACATTAGGTGTGATTGTTTGGGTAATGACTCTAATGCCCTGGCCTGGTCATCCCTTTTTCCCATCAATCTTTTTTTTTTTTTTTTAAATTTTAATTATTGCAATCCAAATGGTTGGTTTTCAAGTGGTTCAACAGTTGGATATTACTTCACCAGTTTATGAACATTGATATTTGGCTCCCATGCAACAGCCAATCTTCCTCATTCCATGAAAGAATTACTTGAAGTGTCAGAACTAATCGAAATTACTAATAGACCTGTATTGTATATACATTTCTGTTTTCACTATAAATTATAGATATTTCATTTAACAGAATAATCAAAGAAACATAGACAAAGTCAACAAATCAAAAAAAAAAAAAAAAAAGAAAGAAAGAAACTCAAGAAAAGGGGGAAAAAAAGAAAAAAGAAAAAGAAAGAAAAGAAGGGGGAAAACAGGGCTATCCCGTTGAAGAGAAATCAGCTTGTAATGCCCTCATTATCAGCAGAAATTAAAGAATCAATGCCTATCCCAACTACCAAATAATCATCTATTTCTTCTTCCTTTCACCCACAATGTCAGAGTTACCAAGTCCTTTTGGGAGAAGATTTTGCTTTCCTAGCCATCCAGATTTCCCGTGGTAGCAACGCAAAAAGAATTTTAATGATTCATAATAATGTGAATCGTCCACATCCAATGCAATCTGTTCGTGAAGCTGTCCCTCGAAATTTGGCAAATGAAGTGTTTCCACTCAAATCAAATCCAAGGAGGGGAGAGTATGTAACTGAGGTCCGAGCTTGCAAGGTTTACAGGATTCGGATGTATGGACGGTCGCCGCTCATTGTCGTCGATGGCGTAGAAGGCTCGTGCACTGGGTTTTTCCAAGCTCTAGATTTTCGGACTCTGAAAAAAAAATTGTCAATCAAAAGTAATGGGCATGAACGTAAATAACAAACCAATTTTAAGGGCATTAAAATAATTTCAAAAGGCCAAGAAATTAATAGCATCACCAAATTCTTCAATCGCAGGGGTGGAGGAGCGATTATAATCATGCCTAATACTCCAAACAGTGCGGGCCCATCTCAAAATTCGGGCCGGCCCACTTCCCCAATTATGGCTATCAAACAAGTGATTAGAGGTGATAAAATCCCATAATCTCCACTTGTAGCACTTATCAAACGCTCCCTAAGTCTTTAGAGAGAGATAGCTACAGAAAAAGAAAAGACAGGTGAATATTCTATACGTTATATTAAAAAATGACTTTAGAAAACGACATTAATTAAGATCTGCAAATGGTTATTAAATTATCTCAAGTGTGAATCTTATCCTTGTAAAATACGAGTGTGGTTTATCTTTGTCTTACTAATACCCTTCATGCAATAATTAAGCACATTCCATAATTTTGCATTTAACAAATATTTATCTTTTTGGTTAAAATATAAATGACGCATTGTTGAGTTGTCATTGATGGCCTTTCAAGGCTTCAACCGATAGTTATATCTTTCCTAGGATCGTCTCTTTTTGGCAGTTTGAAAGCATGTGATTTTAGTCTTCAACTTATATAAATATTATAATTGGCTCTTCAAAATATAATAGTAATGTTTTCCCCTTAACAACCATCAATGATGGCTCTACAATAATATTTTCCCCTTAGCAACCACCCATGATGGCTCTACAATTATACATATTTTCTCCTAAGAGCCGCCTGCAACTCATTCATGAATTTAGGTGATCTTCCTAACTAGTTCTGACGAGTATTTATTTGATTATGAGTTGTTAAAAGTTTTTTAGGTGTTTGGAAATTCTGTTTTTTTGTTGTAAATTTTCTAAAATTAATCAACAATAATCTATAATCTCATAAGAAGATTTGGAGTTGATTATGAGATGCTTTATGAAGTGTTACAAGTTGCCGATAAAGGAAGCAGATTATAATTTCAAATGACAATGATTTTTGTTGGCTTAAATGAACTATTTGATAGTTCTAGACACCAAGTACTTTTTATTGTCATCTATTTTTTCTACTTTTAGCAAAAATAGGTGTGTTATATAATTCATTGCAAACACCAACTTAGTAAACTCCTATGCGCCATCGGCAGCTACACTCTCTCTAATTTTCTATACATAAAAGGATAATTACCTCATCCATATCGCCTTAGCTTTAGTCTAATTATATAATCACTTCTTTAGATTTAAGAAATTACAATCACATCCACTGTACATTACAATTAGAACTCATGAAGGTGTAACATATTCATTGGAACATAGTTATAGTTTAACCCTATTATATACATATACAGTAACAGGTGTTCTCATAATTTCTCATATTGGGGTTATCTATATTGTATCTATACTATTTACATAAAATGTGACGTAAACATAGTTATTTTTAGTGGTATGTTTTCATATGTTTTCTTAAAATACCACTGACCTTAACTTGCTCTAATAGCAATTTACAGCCTAAATTTCTCTTATTATTAAATTATGTATATATAATATCGTATTCTACTTATAAAATGCATACAATGTGCATCATATCTTAGAGAGAGAGAGAGAGAGAGAGAGTATTTACTTATTTTATACGCACACCCCAAATATGCAATAGATGCTAATATATATAAAATGTGAGAAACTGAGATAGTTATTCTGATGGTGTGTGTTAATGCGTTATGCCTTATATACATTTCATATTAACTCAACTACCTATAACTCAAATAAAAGTCATAATTCACTAATTTCTATCTTTATATTAAATTATGCATATATCTATATTAAATATATTAATCATATTTTTATTAATAAATATATATTATATTATAGTTTAATATATATATATATATAAGATAAATATATATTGTTTTATACACATGTATCGAGTATGCATTTATTATTTATTTTTATAATTAGGCCAAACCTCATTTAATTTGAAGCGGCTATTCTATATATAAACACTTGTAATTATGTAAATTATATTCTATTCTATTTATTATGTATCTAATGTTTATTACATCATTATTAAACACCATGACTTATTTGCCGGGTCCACCGCGACCAATAGCTGAACTCCATGATAGGGTTTTGGACCATCCAATTTCCCTATCAAGTGTCAGCTTTCAATCTTCGTATCAAATTGTTTTACAGGATACCATACAACCATTCATGCAGCAATCAACGTTGACTGAAGTTAAACCCAACTTGGCCACTAGCTCTTTTGCTTCTTAAAAATTGATAGGAATACAATTTTCTGAAGGATTTGATGATTCGATAAGTTTGGCCAAACTATCAAAGCACCCTTGAGCAAGTTGATGAGAAGTCCGCTTCGGGACATACATTTCAATACTCTCGAGAATTATGAAATTACAAACTATTACTCTCGTAATTTAAAATTACAAATTAATTTTTATAAATTTACAAAATTATCAAATTATCCATTTGGTTAGGTTTTTGACAAATAAAGCGAAAGCTGTAGAGTGTGACATAATAGTGGATGGACGATATGAGTTCCTAGTGAATGATGAGAGTGTGCATTATGTTGTAAACTTTACATCTTTCTCATTTTCTACCGAAAAACGAAATGAAATGACTGATTTGATAATATTTTAAATTTATAGAATTAATTTGTAACTTCGGATCACAAGGGCAGTAACATGGAAGTTCATCTAATTATGACATTTATCTCTTCATCACAATTAACCTTCGCATCATAAAACTAGCTCTTGTAGCATCTTATACGATATTTTCATATTTGTTGTTTCTCTTATTAAAACAAAACTAAGCACCATTGAAGCTTCCCTGTGCCTATTAGAACTAGGTGGCTCAGACTCCCTTCTAATACCAGTAATTAGGATTAAACCCATACTTCAATAGTTGTATGCACTTCAATACGATCCATAAATCTCTTATTTTAATTTTTAATTTGGAGAGTGAGGGCACCAAAATTTCTTTTTCTATGTTTGGTAAAAGATAAAAAATCCATTCAAATAACTAACCAAATAATCCAGCATATATATCCAACACACAAATATAGCCAGTTAACTTTAAAAACATACGTGCTTGAATAATTACTTAAATGAAAGTGCAATATGCATTCTGATAAAGAATTATATTAAGCAGACAGATTCTTTTAACATCTTAGAATTGCAATGTAAGGGCAAAAAAAAAAAAAAAAAAAAAAGTGGATTTGATTGTGTTAATTATATATATTGACATTTACGAACATATAATACGAAACTATAGTAACCCTAGATTAATGTTTTAACTTAGGGAAAATTGTAGTTTTTGCCCGATAACTATGCAATTTTTCATTTAATAACTTGTATTTTTTCAATTTCGAATTCATGCTTTGTATCTTTATACCGTTTTACAAAAAATGCCTGTTTTTGTCGGAGCACCAAAAAGTCACCGAAAATGTGACGTAGCAGTGACATGACACCCAAAAAGGTGATGTGGCACCATGCCACGTCATATTTTCCAGTGACTTTTTGGTGCTCTGGTGAAAACGGGTATTTTTTGTAAAACGGCGTAAAGATACAAGGCATTAATTCGAAATTGAAAAGATATATATAGGTCATTAAGTGAAAAATGGCATAGTTATCGAGCAAAAATTGTCATTTTCCCTTTAACTTAATTACATGAGAGCTGGTTGCCAACACCATTAATTTAAACAAATTGAATAATGTAACATTAACTCAAGTGATTATGATATGTAATTATATATGATCTGCGGCTTAACTATGTTGAATAAGTTGCCAACACCACTTATTTAATTGATAGTGCATTGGAATTAATATATTTTATCAGATAAATTCTTATTGATGTCAAAGCCTTTTTATCAGGATAAAATATTTCACAATGCGTGGTAACAAATAAATACTGTTAAAATAAGTTACATATTTGAGAATAAATTTGGACATTACCAAAGTACGTCATCCAAATGTTATATTAGTCATTCACAAACTCGGATTTCCACGTTGACGAAGCGATATTTTTAAGATTTAGTGAAAGTTGATAATGTTACCGTATAGACAAAGAGTAAATTTTAAAAGTAATGCTAGAATTTATCCTTTGTATATACGGTAACATCGTCAATTTCCATTAAATCCTAGCAGTATTGCTTCTTTAGGGGTGATTTTTGTAATTTACCAAATCTCATAGTTGGTTCTTGTAATTACACCAAACCTCGAGGGTAGTTTTTGTAATTCACCAAATTTTAGTATTGTTTATTTTCATAGTTTAAGACCAATTGTTTACTGTAACTTTGAAAAACAATTAATCTATCAAAAATTCCCTGTATAAATATACACATACAATTTGTTATACATATACATACATACGTACGTACGTGTATATATATATATCCACGACTTTCGTTTCGTGCCTAATTATTCCTAAAGGATACTCTTGTCTTGCTTTCAATCACGTCTCTTGTAGTTAAGTCATTTTTCATTTTTAGGACACAACTACATATTTGTGAAACATTCAGTACGTCTTTATTTTGGACCACATTTATTATACTTTATATAATTATTTTGAGAACACGTTTATATATATAGATATATATATATATATATTAGTGAAACTATTGACAAGTCTTTTATTTTGGACCACATTTATTTTACTCCTTAATTTCAATTCACAGCTAGTCTTGTTTTTCTGAGCATTTGTTCTAGTCAATATTTTCGCACATCTTCTTTTATGAAACACATTTATCTACAAATACTACAGATAAAGATAGTTATTGTTTGATGGTATGTTTTCATGTGTTCTTCTTAGAATACTCTTAATATTAACTTACTATGTAACCATCCTCAACTTCATGAAAAAGTTATCCAATATGCTATCTCTTTATATTAAATTATATGTATATTTGTATTAAATGTATTAATCATACCTAATTACTAAATACACACAATTCAAATCTATATTTAATATTACGAAATATATATTAATTATTTTATGCACACGCTTTGAGCGTGCACTAATGTTAGGATGCAAAATGTATCAGCTAGCCTCTTAGTGGTGATATGTTTTCAAGTGTTATTCCTAAAATACCCTTAATATTAACTTAATCTAACAACCACCCACAACTTGTATAAAACGTCATAACATATTAATTATCTATCTATCTATATATATTAAATGCTGTATATGTTTACGTTAAATATATAATAATTATATTCTGAAATTAGATTCTGACTATATATTAATATGCACTAATCAAGTCTGCAATATATTGTAATATATATGAAATATATGTAAGTATCGTATCCAAATGCATAAATTGTAGAGTACTGGATGCTAGCTAGCACCAATTTGCCACTCCACACGTCTTACTTTTCAAAACACGTTTATTACTAGTTAAATTCTCTCGATATCACTTGTTCTTTTCCAGAACACATTTATATTATGCTTTCTCCTTGCCCTATTACTTGCAGACATTAAAGTATGTCCCCACTTATTGGGTATCTTGGCTGCATACTCCCTGCCACAAAATCTACTAAGCTCAAGCAAGAAATTGTCATTAATATTCTATATAATTGTATCCATTATATATATGTATATGTATGAGAAAGAGTAGCAACTTTCAAAATAAACTCATTTAATTCATTTAGATTTTGAGGACAATATTGCACCAACTTGATTGATAAAATGGGAATCGACTTCTGGATCCAACACGCATCTTTATGTAGCCTATATTATATATGAGCCATGCACTTCGTTTTCTCTCCCTGTTTCTGTGTTTTTGTTGTACGGCAATATATATGTCCTGTCGCCACCATGTCATTTCCGATAATATGAGCCACTTATGCAGTTCGTTTCTTGCACTCAATTCCAAAAAAAATAAGAATTGACATGAATAAATTTTAGGATAATTAACTTAACGGACAGACTTTTTCACATAAACATTTCTTATAATTTGAAAATTAATAATAATTTCTGTCATTAATTTAGCTAACAGAAAGCTTAATTAAAAAAGTCCATGTAATATTACGATTTATTAACAAGCCCTTGAAAATTTGACATTTATATTGACTGAAACATTAGAAATACAAGTAAATTACACTATAAAAAAATACAGCATGAGTGACAAAAAATTGAGTAATAATATAAAAATTGTCACTAATATTTTTATAGAAAAAGTGGCAAAGAATTATATTTTGCCACAAAAAATGATTTTAACAAACTAAGTGTTGACAATAATGTATTTATATTGTCACTATTGACAATTAATGATACATGTATAGTGACTACTTAGTAACAATAAAAATCTTGTCATCAAATTGCAGTGACAATTTTTATTATCACTTGATTGTCACTATAAATGTATCATTAATTGTCTATAGTGACAATTTATAATACTATTTTTTGCCACTAATGAACTATATGGTGACAATACAAAAGTTATTGTCATTTAAAATATATAATTAGTGACAAGATGAAAATTATTGTTACTTAATATATATTAGTATTGACTATATTTATATTGTCATACAATTTTTTGTCACTCTTGTTCTATTTTTTTGTAGTGTTAACCCATAATTATAAATTGAATTAGTGATTTTTAAACAAAAATTAAATACAAGAACGATACATATAAAATATCAAAATAAATTATATTTTTATTATTGAATAATTCTTTTACATTTGTTATTTATTCATAAATTTATTTTTACATCGTTTATTTTCATATTTAATTAAGATAAATTGTTTACTGTATTTTTGAAAAACATCACATATTTAATATTCTCTATATTTTATTTTTACTTTTTTTTGTTATATATCTATACTCTATATATATATATATAAAGCATGAGCACAAATGAAGGTGAAAAATTAACCATATCATAAAAGATAATGACAAAGTCGTTATAAAAATAATGATAAAAACTTTTTCTTTAATTTTTTAATATTTATTTTTCTATTCCATTTTTTTTTCTTCAGTTATAATTTTTCATCTTTCTAACTTTAGTCTTTCCAACTTTATCTTTTGATCATCTTATTCTACATACATAACTAATTAATATCCAATAATTAAAAAAATAAATAAATATTTTTAAATATGTAAAAAAGAAAAAAAAATAATAAACATGCAATATCAAGTGTGCCACCATTGCTAGTATGTATAATTATTCAAGCGACTTTCGTTCCTAATTATTCCCAAATCGAAGGACACTGTTGTCTTCCCTTCTTGTGTTACTTTAAACACCTCTTTATAGCTAATTAATCATTTTCACTTATTTTTTTAGTACATAATTATGTATTAGTTAAATTTTCGATACTTATTTTCTGTTTTAGATGACATTTCTACTAAATTATTCACAACAACAAAAGTTGACAATTAACGCACATGTTCATTGTGACACGTTTAATGATGCATTACTATGAGGATATTTAGTATAATTACTTCTTCTTTGAAAAGAAGCCAATTTTATTTAAAAAAGTTGAGAAGTTAGTAGTAATTAAAGATAAGTAGTAAAGATTGAGAGTGTTAGCAAATAAAACCCAAAAAAATTGAACAAGAGTAGATAGTGGTTGCTTATATAGGGAAAAAAAAAAGTGATTTTCACCACTTTAATATTTAAATTATTATATTGCCCTCAAATATTAAATTCTCATAGTTTAAATGAGGATAATGCAGTATCTTTATCAAACTCTTTTGAAAGAAAATTTCTGAATGATCAATTTTAGCTTAAATTCATCTCAAGAAAAGAAGAAGTACTTATTTTGCAAATTCTCTCAAAAGCACTTTTCAGTAGCTAGATACTAAAGTTTCTACCCAAAATAATGCAAACAATCTTGATATTAGTTTATAGAGATCCAAGGAATTAGTCAACAAAATTGGAGGTAAAATGAAAAATTTTCATATTGTTATTTTTCTAACACATATAAGTATAGCAAGTGTTATTGTCACAGCTTTTTACTAACACAGTTAGCTAGGTATCAGTACAATAATATAATTATAGCATTTTTCAACGTCAAAACAATCGATTCTATTTTTTTTTTCTTTTTTTTAGTAATTTTTCAACACGTTTTAATTCGTTTCTGCCAGACTTCTTTTCTTAAACACATTTGTATTAATCAATTCTTGACCTCTTGTTTTCCGAATTAATTTCTTCACACTTTTATTTTCATTTTTCAACAATACATTTATACTGTTAACTGGTCCTCTTTCGTACAACACACTATATTAGGTAGTCTTCTTTTTCGAAACAAATTTGTACTCTTTAATTTCTCCTCTTCTTTGTTTTCGGGAACACGTTTATTTATATATGTTTGTACTATATATAAAGCACTAATTCCCTATGGGTACGTGTATTTAAATATTGTTCTTCAAGTGCCCGTAATATATATTAACTTACCTAATTAATAACCAGTAACCACCACAACCAAAATAAAAGGTCACAACCCAATAATCATCTCTTTATATACATACATACGCATATATATATATATCTATATATTAATCATATTCTAAATTATTAATACATAATCAAATTTGCGTTAATTTTTATCTTTTTGTGTTATTCTAATAGATTATTTGTTATGTAATTTATATGTATTAATATTTTATATCTTTTCACATATTTTATAAAACTTATAATATATAAAAGTAAATTGGAGAATATATTATTAATAAGAAAACAAAAGCTAATAAAAGATAAGAACTTTCATAGAGAAAATTATATTAATGAGATTAGCCAGACAGAATACTTTGGGACTTGAATTAGATATTGATAGTAGATTCTGATAGGTAATAAATATATTATGAATTGTATAGAATATATGAAAAGATATAAAATATTGATAAGTAAATTAAATGAATATAAATAATCTGTTGAAAAAGAAAAAAATAAAACTCAAATGATATGCATATTTATTTAATCAAATGACATTTTTGTTATTAATTTATTTTTAACGGAAAAATAGATGAGAATAAGATGGAGGGTGTGATATTGCATTTAACCCAATTTGTCCACACTTTTTCTTTTTAAGAACACATTTATGATTTATGTAAGTACGTCCCCACCAATTGTACATCTTGGGCTGCTACAAAATATATGAGCCATGCACTTCGTTTTGTCTCTCTTCTTCTCTGCCTTATTGTTGTAGGAGCCATGGTGTCCCGTCGGTGCCATGGCATTTAGTACACATCAGCAACCTCATCTTTTCTTTCTTGAGTGATCGCCTCCGATATATCCTGAGTACTTCAAGAAGTCAAATTTATTTTAGGTCACATAAGATGTAGCACAAATTATATTCATCTAACTTCACATCAGCCTATTTGAATCACAGGCTTGCATTTATTGAGCCCGATGAACTTCATTTTCCTCATTTCTTGCATTGAATTCTAAAAGAATAATAATTGATATGAATACATCTTAGGATATATAATTAACTTGATGCTTTTCATTGTTTGACTTAATTATAGAAATATATTTTATTATTTAAAATAATTATAATAACTCTTGCCATTAGTTTAGTTATGGAAAACTTGATAATTAAATGAAGGTTGTGTGAAATTATAATTAAGTCTTTGTTCAAGTGGTAATATATATCATTAGTGGCAATCTTTGTATTATCGTACAATTTTATTTATTTATTATTATTATTATTATTATTATTATTATTTTATTTTTTATTTTTTGTGGCTGTGGTGTTATATGTTTTTAATTATTACATGTGTGGTCCACAGTTAAAGAATTTGGTGGCTGTTAATCTTTGACATATAACTTTGATAGTTAATACGCAGTTATATGTGATGGATATGATGATTCCCTTCTCCATGCATGAAAGATTGTTTGAATTGACAAAGAAATGAAATCCTTTTATTTCACGTGAAATAAAAGAATCCATCTTGATTATAATCCTTTTCTTTTTCTTTTTCCTTTTTTTTTAATTCTTATTTTTTTAGGCAAATGTATTTGCCATCACATCTAAATTGGAAAACAAAACGGAACTAGGTTAATTAATCCCTTTGTAACAAAAAAATTACTGAAATTTACTCTTGCAAATTAAAGTGTATAATGGATTGAAAACCTCTTATAATTTTCTAATTAGTAGATGATTATTATTTATTTCCGAAAATCAACCAACTTAGAACACTGCTTACAGGATATGTAACACAGAAATATAGGTTTTTGATGTCTTTTAACATTTAAAGATAATGTTACCATCTTTCTTGAGTAAAAAGAATGTTCTTCTTGGGGTTTGATGGACTGAAAAAGTATAGTGAGATAATTTTTAAACATATAGTAATGTGCTAGATGAAAAAATTTAGAAGGATTTCAACCAATGTTTTAATTAAAACTGGCCCGGATTGGGTGGTTCAACTAGGAACTATAGGTTTTTCTGGCTAATTTGATCAATAAAATTAATGGATGTTCGAACTAATACAAGCCAGTCAACTGATAAAAAAACCGGGACAACAGGCATACTATTTGAGCCAATTTTTATTTTTTTTCATTTTTTATTTAATGTTTCACTTATACTTGATTATTTTAATCAACACTTAAATATTTTTAAAGAATAAGACCTGTGAACAATATTGAGTTAAATGGTTAAAATTTTTATTCTTAATATTATTCTACATTTTTATATTATTTGATGTGTATAATAATTATGCCAGACTTCAAGTGGTGTTGAGGTAGTTATCCTTTTCATATATGCAAGATTTGTGTGTGGCTTACACTTGACCATTGGATTATGAATTATCCGTTGACAAAAATTAACTACTAATGCCCGTCAGTTTCCACCTTTGCAACCCTCACATCTCTATTATATAAGGCAAGTAAGAGGCTTTCTTTGAAATCTCAAGTACACAAACTTCTTTAGTCCTTTCCAAGTATAGAAGCCATTAATTCCAAGCCATGGAAAACCAAATAAACCTTTACCTTATGGTTGCATTACATTTTGCAACCATAATATTTTACATTTGGTGTATTATCAACAAGAAAAAAACACCATATCCTCTTCCACCAGGGCCAAAAGGGTGGCCTATCATTGGCTGCATCCCAGAAATGATGATGAAAAAACCAACTTTCAGATGGATACATAAAATCATGCAAGAACTGAATACAGAAATTGCTTGTATTCGCCTTGGCAACATTAATGTAATCCCTGTAACTTCTCCTGAACTTGCTAGAGAATTTTTGAAGAAACAAGATGCTATTTTTGCTTCCAGGCCCCATTGTATGTCGTGCAAGCTGGTGAGCGAGGGGTACTTGACAGCAATTATTTCGCCTATAGGTGATCAATGGAAGAAAATGAAGAGAGTTATTGCATCAGAAGTTCTTTCACCTGCAATACACCAGTGGCTTCACAGGAGAATATGCCATGAAGAGGCTAATCACCTTGTGAAATATGTTTACAACCAATGGCAGAACCCACAGAAAAATGGACTCGTGAATGTGAGAGTTGCAGCACAGCATTATTGCGGAAATGTGACTAAGAAACTTGTTTTTGGTAAGAGGTTTTTGGGAATAGGAATGGAGGATGGAGGCCCTGGAATGGAAGACGAAGAGCATATGGATGGAATTTTTGGCATACTATCTTATCTCTATGCATTTGCTATTGCTGATTACGTCCCATGGTTGGAGGTTTTTGATTTTGATGGGTATAAGAAGATCCTCAAAAATTCTATAAAGATTATGAGAAAATACCAAGATCCAGAAGTTGATAAGAGGATTAAGATGTGGGAACAAGGGGTTAGAAAGACAAAAGAGGATATCCTTGATGTTTTCATCAATCTCAAGGACTCAAACAAGAATCCCTTCTTGTCAGTGCAAGAAATAAAAACAGAAATTATTGTAAGTATCCTCGAATCTTGCAGTTGGAAATTCATTTTATAAAAAACCATACATGCATTTTTCAGAACATATTTTAAGAATAAAAGACATAATTGGATCTTTCTTAAACTAAAAATGCTATCTTTTCCCATATTAGAAAAGTTATTATACCAATTGAATAATTTCTGCAGTTTTCTCATTTTTGACATGACTAATGAAATCTACAGGAAATAATGATAGCTGCAGTTGATAACCCCTCGAATGCAGTCGAGTGGGCTCTTGCAGAGATGATTAATCAACCAAATATTCTTGACAAAGCGTATAAAGAGCTAGACAAAGTAGTCGGTAAAGACAGACTAGTTGATGAATCTGACTTGCCTAATCTAAACTATGTGAAAGCTTGTGCAAAAGAGGCATTCAGGTTGCACCCCATAGCTCCTTTCAACGTCCCACATGTATCAACCAAAGATACTGTTGTGGGCGGCTACTTCATCCCAAAAGGCAGCCATGTGATATTGAGCCGTCCTGGCCTAGGGCAAAATGCTAGGATTTGGGAAGACCCTCTCAAGTACAAACCCGAGCGTCACATTTCCGATGAATCGACAAAAGTCACGCTTGTGGATCATGACTTGAACATGCTTTCGTTCAGTACTGGAAGACGAGGATGTCCAGGTGTCGTGCTTGGTTCGACCATGGTAACAATCCTTTTGGCTAGGCTTATTCAAGGGTTCAATTGGACTGCACCACCTAATGGACCGAGCATTGATTTGGTTCAGGCAGAACAAAGTATGCAATTGAGTAAGCCACTTGTTGCACATGCAAGTCCACGGTTGGACGCACATGTTTATGCAAAGCTCTCATAAAGATGTTTGTAATATTTAAGTGCGCGGGCACATTGTATGAAAGAAGCGACTACCTACTTGAGCGGCATCGCATATCTAGTATCTGTATTGTAGTCATCTAAAAGTTGCATTTAGAGGGGGAAAAAGAAAAAGAAAAAACCCTCTAATAAGGTCATTTTAATTTTATGGACTTGTAATAAATAAGAGAACGTTATTAAAAATATATTTGCCGATCTCATTTTAATTTATTTCATTAGGTCCATTTTTATTGGGTTTAAAATAGTCTACACTATTATAAAAAGGCATGGTTTTTTTTTTTTTGTCAATAATGTAGATATCAATTTTTATAAATTCAAATTTACCCATTGTTGTATGAATTAACTTTATAAGGATAAAATTGTATATTTTTCAAACTTAATAACCCCTAACTCATTTTCTTATCAAACTTCTAATCTCCACTTTATCAATAACTTTCCACTTTAATTGAACTTCTACAATTCTCTCCATATAAGTTTTTCACTTTTTTTAAAGTTACAAAAAAAAAAAAAAAAGGAATTTCTTGTTGGTATTGATCTGTTTAATGGATTTGAATGTTATTTATATGCTTTGACACTATATTGTAAATCATTATAAACTATTATTATATTTAATATATTAATTTTTATTATCATCGAGAATTTGTAAGCACAAATATATTTAATGAACGCAAATATATTTAATGAACACACGAGAATCGCGTGAGATGGCCACCATTAATAAATAAAAAAAAATAATGAAAAAAGGTTTTCCAATTGGATATCTTCTTTTATATATCCTGTCGAAATCGGTAAGATATTTTCATTTCCATTTTTGTTTTTATTGCATATTTTAGAGCATCGAGTTTTTATAAATGCAAGAGTGAGATATTAGTGTCAATATGAAATGAAAGTCCCGCCACCCTCTAACACTAGGTAGGAATAATCAGTATTAACTATCACAACAAGTTTCAATAGTGGACTTTTAATTTGCCTAGCCTTGAGATTTAAGGGTTTTTATGGTTTTTAAAACTCAACCGTACAAATATATCGTATCATACCAAAATCATACTGAAATAAAGGTTCCTTGTAAAACAAATATTTTGGTACGGTATAGATTTTAAAAATATAATAATTAAAAAAAAAAATCTATACCAAACCGTCATTTTACATATATATACACACAGACACGCACTATAAAATATTTAAATCTTGAATTTTACTTTTATTCATTACATACACTTTTAATTTTACTAGTTCATAAGTTATACTTTGAGTTTTTTAGCCTCCTTTTAAAAAGAAGAAGAAGAATTTCAGACAAAAAGAAGAGTTCTGATTTTCCTACTCCAATTTCACTTTGTCTGTAGACTACTTCTAATCCACTTCTTCTCATTTTGTTTTTTCCTTCAGTTTGCCTTTTTTTTTTCCCGGTCTCTCCTTATTGTTTGCATCCCTTTTTTTATTTTTTATTTTTAGTTGGACATTGTAAGTTTAATATTTTTGAAATATTTTTATTGGATTTCAGAACTTTCAATTTGTCCTATTTTGTTTATAACTTTCAAATACTCTTTCAACTCCCAATTTTATTTATAATAACTAGTATTATAAGAAAATTTAAATAAATCACTACAAGAAAATATGCTTTTTACTACAAATATTTTTACTTCACTAGAAATAATGTAGTAAAAAGATATTATATGCTACGATTTTCATATTGTAGTATAAGTTGCCAAAAGGTGTAGGAAAAACTAATATTAAATACTACTCTCCCCTTTAGTATAGTAAAAGATGTGCTTATTTACTACAATTTTAATGTGAGGGGAATAAAGTATATATTTACTACGATTTTTCACATATCATGGCAAAAGTTGATGCATTTGCCACATTTTTCTTTAGTGAAGTAAAAAGTATGACTTTTTTTTTCCTCAAAATTAATTGGCAAATAAAGAACAAGATTCAAAATAAGAAATAAAAAGATAACGAAAAAGATTTAAAAAATAAGCTAAAATTTTAATAATAAATTAAAATATTAAAATCCAAAGCAAAATAATTTCATTTAGAAAAGATGTTAGTATTTTAATAATAAATTAAAAACTAAAGTAAAAATTAGTATTTTGTTTTTTTCTCCCCAACCCCATTCTCCACTCCCGTTTTCCCTATTTTCCCTTTTCAATTCTCCATGCCCAAACAAATTTCGTAACGAATTTTTTTTGTCACAAGTAACTAAAAATAATATATATTTTTTTAAAAAAAATTAAATACATTTTGCAATGAAAATATTCCTTCACAATATTATTTAAAAAAAAAAATATTTAAGTTTGCAACATAGATATATATCCATCAAAAAATTATTAAAAGAGATTAAATTTAATCTTGTGACAAAAAAATTTAAAATTTAAATATATTTATTTCTAAAAAATTAAATTTAAAGATTAAAAAACTAAAAATTTAAAAGTTATATTTATTAATTAGATATTAAATTTATATATACATATATATATATGAATACTAATTTGAATAATTTTATTATTAAATGAAATACATACCTATCTAAATAATATAGAAACTAAGATATATATTGTCAAATACATGAATAAATGTATATTCTATATAAAGGTGTATAAATATTAAGTACTTGGATTAATAAAAATATATATATGCGTGTAAATATATTAATTGTAACCTAAGCATATACTATATATATTGTTTGGCAGAGTTTTATATATGAGAATAACTTTGGCCTAGTGGTCACACACATCAACTTTCAACTTGGAGGTCAGGGGTTCGACTTCATTTGATTGCAGATTTAAAAATTTATTTGCTAGTCATCCACGAATTAGTCGGTTTCCATAACAAGATATGAGGAGGTGGTACCATAATAAAAATTGTAGTAATAAATCACATTTACTATATTTGATTATTTTAAAAAATTATTTAAATATTTGCTACGATTTTTAAAGTGTGGTAATTAGTAACTGAATACTACACTTTTTCCAGTGTGGTGAAAAATAGTGTTGTATTTGATGATATTTACCACACATTTTAATTTGTAGTAATTAAGGACAATTTCATAGCAAAAGTTAATTACTACGGTTAAAATGCGTAGTTATACTTTTTACCACACTTACAATGCTTACGGTCAGAAAAATGTAGCCCAACCATAGTAAATAACCTTTTACTACACTTTGTTATTACTTGCTACATAATTTTAATCCTAGTAAAAAACATATTTTCTTGTAGTGAATTCATATAACTACTATAAAACCATACCAAACCATACCGAAACCGCACCCCTACTTGAGACGGACTGGATTCTTATTCGAAAATAGTGCTATATGTATTGTATTTATTATTAAATATTTTATAAGAAAATATTTAATATACGTTATATGTATTAAAAATATAGAATAAGAGATGAAATACCATTTTGAATTAGGATATTCATGAGAAAATATAAGTGTACAAATAAAATTTAATACCAATATTGAAATTAGTTTAGATTCAGGATTATGGCATTAAAGAATATGAAACGGAGCAATAATTTTACGATAAGAAATCAACTCATAAATATTAACGAAAATAAATATTGGGCCACAACCTAAACAAGCCAACAGTTTTAATTGCTTGAATAGGACAACGTAGTCGTTTAACATATGCATGGAAGTGTAGTTTAACGTGACTCAAGAGACATCTGGGCCAATCGTTTGATAAGTCGAAGTACGTAAAGTTATAATAGTGGCCCCAAAGGTTTAAGAAATAATAATACTGTAATTGTGCCCTCTAAAACCAAATTCAGTGTAGTAGTTCCCTCTAAAATTAATTTTATGGTTACTTTCTCGTGAAAATTTGATCACATGCATGGCGCATACGTTTTAATCTTTTTTATTGCACTTTGCCCCTTAGAAAATTTTGGAAAGAACACTTTACCCCGCAAAATATTTATAATTAAGTTATACCTTCAACACTAGAATAAGTAGTTCACGTAACTCCATAATCAATTTTCTAGATGTTTTTCATCGAAAAAAAGTGATGTCCTATTTATAAAGCGTTAAAATGTCAATTTTTTTCTTCAGTTTTTACTATCTAATCCCTGGACTGGTAATCAAGCACCAGATGAGCAGCTATTTTTACAAGATGGATTCCCTTAATGA
>JACFYI010001436.1:604753-616039 GCA_014898755.1 Handroanthus guayacan | reverse complement strand
AGGTTCCTAAGTCAAATTGATAGACCGAAGCTTGATGCGGATTGTGGATCCTCTTTTGCGATAGTGCAACTGTTAGGCCGATTGTAGATAATTGTATGGACTGTACTAATGTAATTTTCTTTTATAGGCCTATTTTGTTTAGACTAAACGAGTTACATTTTGTAATTTTTGAAATTTGGACCTGTAAGTTCGACGTTTTAAATTATGAAATGAAATGTTTATATTTTTAGCTATTAGCTTCCGCATCTTACTAATTTAGTTTTACCGACCGATCGTGAGTGACGATTCGGGTCACGAGGCGGAATGTTGGGTGACGCGGGGCGTTACATCCTATGTGGCACCGGTGCCACATCAGAGAATCCGGCGAAAATCATAGGTGTCCGGCGAAAATAAGACCAAATGTAACGAATTTTGAATTATATAGGACTATTTTTGTTGGGATGAAACTAACAGGACCAAAAGTGATATTGGCCATAATTGAAAAAATTACGAAAATATTGGGATCGTCATCGCCGCAAAAAGAATAAAAAAATAAGATTAAAATTACAAAACCGCCAAAACATAATAATTTTTGTTGACGGTTAAGCTAAATGCAATAAGACATCTGCAAAATTTAAAGTGGCGGTTATTACAATGATTGAAAAAATCATCGCAAAATGACTTTCCGACGGCTAGAATTGCAACAATTTGTTAGGTGTATAGCTATCAATGTTTATATCAAATCGTTTGTATTAACTTCTATACTATGATCACTCAATATATCAATGTAGAAAATGTCACTTCTTTTGGTTCGGTCTAATCTTTAAACTAATTTATTATATTTATACTTTGAAATTAATATTAATACTAATTGGCAAAAGAACCCTACGAAAAAATAATTAATAGTACAAAAAAATTTTTGAAATTAATAATTAGCCAAAAAAAAAAAGGCATTTCGTTAGCAAAGTTTTCTACAGGTGCGTGAAATGTGAATTTCATTGCTTTTCTAAGGGTAAATTAATGCTCATTTTTTTACCCCCATTATAATTGGCAAAAAAATATGTGGTAAAGTCAAGGTGTTTCAGAAACTATATTTATACATTGCAATAGTAGTGACAATATTTCATAGGGCTCCTAGGTAGAAAGTGATGATAGAGGGCGGCGAGCTGTTTAATTTTTTGAAAAGGGGGCTTTTTTTTTTTCTAATTAAAAAAAATGAGGTTATCTTGTCAATTACATATAATACATGTTTTTTTCTTTTTTTCTTTTTTTTTTTTCATTTTTTGCAAAAGGCTCTGTTTCAAATCATAATATATTTTCTGTTGTACAACAAAATTCATCATTGAAGAAAAGTAATAGCTAAATTATTTATTATACTTAGACAGGATTAATAGTTATGATTAATGTTGAAATAAAAGTAATTTACTGGCTAGCTAAGCTCATCAAAATGCATGATTTGTAAACAGTCTATGTA
Organism: Handroanthus guayacan; assembly: GCA_014898755.1. NCBI lineage: Eukaryota > Viridiplantae > Streptophyta > Magnoliopsida > Lamiales > Bignoniaceae > Handroanthus > Handroanthus guayacan. The sequence goes on along the minus strand of JACFYI010001436.1, from coordinate 614,586 downwards.
AGGCATACAAAGGCATCCAATAACTTATGCATACATTATGCCTTACAATGCAAAAAGAATATATATATATATATATGTATGTGTGTGTGTATAATATAATGATAAAAGATTAAGAGAAAATGTAAAAATTCTCACTAATGATATATATTAAGAGATTTATTTCTCAGTTACAAGGTTATATTCTTCTTTCAGAGTTTTCATAAATTTTTGGGATCCTTTTAGTAACTTCCCATGTCTTACTAAAACTAAATCCAGTCCACTTTTTATGAATAAAATACAAATTGACTTGCTCTAGTCAATTTAAAATTTTAATTTTTATCTTTTAGTGTGAACATTATTATATTATTGGCGCTTACTAGCTTATAATATTTTCACAATAAAAATAAAAAGATAGCTACAAGACCCCATCATTAAAGCATATACTCTAATTACATAATAAATATTTGAAATATTATAATAGTACTTCTATCAAACTTTACCAAATCCTTTTCTTTTGTTACAACATCAAGTTTTCACATGTCACTCAAGGTTTCATATCTAGTCAGCTTTTTTATTTATAAAATAAAAATTAACAAAGTCTAGTAAATTTAAAATTGTCAGTTTTAAAGCTCCTAAACTATAAGATAAGTAAGCCTTCCCAAGTCATACTAACGGCGTGTTGAGCCCACATGAAGGATTTAGTTAAGATATGCTAGATTTCATCAAGCATACAAATGGAACCTAACTACACATGTCCTCCGATTATATCTTCTAAAACGTCCAAATTAGCAATCTATCCTTCCCCTCCAAAGGGAGATTTTAGTAAATAACCAATTATAATACTTGGGCTAAAGGTCAAGTTGATAATTTTTCTTACATCTTGTGACACCCAAGGATTTCCCTAACGTAGAAATTTCAAAATTCGCCAATTTTGGGAATTCAAAACGAATTCAAGAAAACAAGCAACGTTTCAATTTCGAATTACATATCACGTGTCCAAATATATTTCTCTCAATTGGGCCTCAATATTAATCGAAAATTTCGACCCAATTAGACTTAATTTGATTTAAATGAAGGTCCAACCATTGCCCAACTTTTAGCCCATATGTGAATATATATATACATATCAAATAAGCCAAAAGTTATATGTATATATTTGATATATATGCCCTCCAATCTGAAAATTGATGATTAAGCATGGTAATCCATGCTTTTTGAGGAAAAAACAAGTTTAGTAGAGGACAACCCACACTTCAATGATGGCAAAGTAGTGACTAAGCAATCTTGGCACTCAATAAAAGGAATTTGAGTCTTGTAAACCATCTCCACACTTCTAAAAAAAATCTGAAAATTAACCACAACACTCCCTCTCCACTCTCAACCTCACGGCACACACACACATCTCTACAAGAAAGTTCAAGTTTGAAGGAATTAAAAGGAAGCCTAGGGGATTAACATTCCACCACTTGGTATGTTAGGTTTGAGTCTTGTTTGTATGATTTGGATATGGAAATATAGAGCTTAATATTGGTATATGTATTTGGGTATGTATTGATACGAAAGTGAAATCGGAACTTGGAATTCAAAGTTTATTTAATCAATCTTAGGACTACGGTAAGATTTATGGCTCTTCGTCTCCGTTCTTGAGCATGTGTTCCTTCCATGATCCATGTGCTATCTTGTTATAAACTCTTCAATATGCTATTCATAGTTATATACTTGTTGGCTATGAGCTCTTCCTTGAATATGGAATGATGATTTTGTATGTATGTTCAAATCATGAAAATGATCATCCTGAGACTAGCCATTCCTTGGACATTATATATATTTGAGCTCTGGACCGTTAGTAAAGCAATGACCATGGACTAAGAGGTGATTCGATAGCCTAAAAAAACGGACTCCTTATTTTGTTTGACGATCACTACGAACGTATATATTCAACATAAACAGCTTGCTGTATTAGTTTAGTTTCGCTATTCTACTTTCAACTAAAACAGCTTGCTGTATTAGTTTTGTTTCACTATTCTAGTTTAGTTTCACTATTCTACTTTCAACTAAAACAGCTTGCTGTATTAATTTAGTTTCGCTATTCTACTTTTAACTAAAATAGCTTGGTGTATTAGCTTTAGTTTTGCTATTCAAATATATCCAATCTTCTTAACGTAATATGAGTTTCAAAACGATGAATCCTCTAGTCCATAGTCCTATACTCGTTTGTTTGAATTAAATGATTGACTAAGTTTTCGAATCATTCGTCCTATCGTCATTAGTCAATCAAACTGAGCTAATGGCTTCATGATTCTGATTCAGTTAGACCGTCCTGTTCTAATTCTGAATCAGTTGAACTGTTCTGATTGTCTGTAGCCTTCTGTTCTGTCTGTATGTTGGGCCCAGAGGAATTTATATGAGTATCGGATTGGGCAACAACGGGTTGTCAATACGAGCTTGTATGAATCCTCGTCTGTAGGATTAATCCGGATGACCCTGGAGGTAGGATTCTGAGGGATTATCCTAAAGTACGTAGGTCGGCTGTGCTTATTTGTATTTGTTACTCTTTCGAAGAGCTGGAGGGATAAGGATTTTATATGATTGTATTGAAGATATAAGGGTGATAGATCTACCAAATACTAGTTTCTGTCTTATGACTTGAATGTGATATCCGTTATGTCTGTTAGCCTGATCTGTTCGTTCTGAATGCTCTGAACTATTATTGAAATCACATTCTTGTCCCGTTTGTTGATATGCCTATTGTTTGGAACTCCTTTGCTTCTTCTTTATGCCATAAATTTTACTGGGTCGTGTGACTCATGATTTCACAATATATTATGTAGGATCTTAAGCGGTGAATCGTTGCATGAGAAATCAAGTCCGATCTATTTAAGCTTTTGGAACTGTATTAAGTTTGTAACAGCTTGGCTAGACTTGTGAACTTATGATTTGTAAATATGGATAGTGGAACTTAGATGTTGGGAAATCATATAATATGTACGATCTTTTGGTATCAATGAAAATTCCAATGGTTTTAGTTTGTTTTGAGCATGTACCATTTGATTTAAGATTTGTTAAGAATGTATAGGTTGTCGGCTTGTAATAGTGAGGATATCCAGATGAGATATTTTGGTTTAGTTAAGTTCCCGTTTGAACCATGAATATGTTTAGCTTGTAAATTAGATTTTGTACTGAATTTTGGAGATTTCAGTATGTAAATTTGGAATATTAAATTATGAGATTGTATTGTAGAATTTTAATGACCTGCAAATGGTAATTTCCTGTTGGGATTTAGTATGAACGCATTTTGTCAGTTCCTGTTTGATTTTTGGAATGATTATCCATCTGCGAGTAGCACTTCGGATCTCAGGGCGAAGAGCCCTGAAGTGCGGGGCGTTACACATCTCCCCTCCCCAAGCCCAGGTACTATATATGCCCCAAATATAAAGACACTTGAAGATTTGGAGAAAAAGCACCCAGGCACAACAAGATTAAGTGAATACCTAAAATTGTGGTTGTTTTATTTCTATCTTTCCATATAAAATTGAAAAATGGAAAATAAAAAATAAAAATAGAAAATCTTCTTGTTTCTTAGGTCCTAGAAGCATATGATAAATACTGGCAAAGCCCAATAATGCAGAGGAAATTAAATGAAGAACTCCAAATACAATAATCCTTGTTCATACACGGAGAAGTCTTCCAATGTGGACATCTTTTCCTTTTTTCTTTTTTCTTTTTTCTTTTTTTTTTTTAAATAATGTGAACATTATTAATTTAATAATTAAGAGTGTCTAGCTTACAATACTTCCCCAGAAGAACAAAAAGATTATATAATATAATGTGATTAAAGCATATATTTTAATTACATAACAACCTTCGTTGTACTTGTATCAATCTTTATATCAAATCCTTTTATTTTAATTTTATATTCTATGATCACACAATGTTGCGTGTGAGGGCGTGGAAATGTAGAAATGTTACTTAATCCTAAACGTTTTAAATCATGTTTTGTTGTATAATATAATTCAATAGAATTGGACAAAACTAACTAAATTATTTATTATTATAAATGTGAGATGAGTAAAATTAGTAATTCACTAGAGTCATCAACATGCATAACTTTTAACCAGTTGATCACTAAAGCACAAAAGGCATAAATACACGAAAGATTATAAAGTAATGATAGGAAATTAAGTAATAATACTATGAAAAGTATGCTAATGATATATATATATATATATATATATTTACAAATTAAGTGACTTATGCACAGTGTTATATTACATTTTTGCCCAAGTCCTTGGAGATGTGGCACCGACCTCCTATTATAATCCTTCTTTAAGGAAAGATTTGGGGTTTAATTCTCTCCCCAGTGTAAATAAATAAATAAAAGGTTATATTCTCTCTACTATTTTTTTGGGTCCGCTTAGTTCCCTCATCTCATTAAAGCTAAATGCACTAACCTTTTTTAATAAGCAAAATAAAAATTAAATCATATTGTTAAATTAAAATTAAATCTAGTCAACTTTTTCTAATAAACAGAATAAAAGAACTAGACATAGTCAATTAATTCGAAAATTCCATGTGACCATGTTAATTTGTTGATACTTACAAGCTTATAATATTTTCCAAAGAATATAAAAAGATAGTAATAATATTTCGTCACGACAGCATATTTTTTAACCTTTATTTTGTAGATATAATTTAATTAGGTTGAATGTGCAAAAACTAACTATATTATTTATTATATTTAGAGAAATAAAATCGTTAATATTGGGATTGATAAAATAAGTAACTCACTAGTAGTCAAAATGCATAACTTGTTATGAAACCTAAAGCAATTAACTAAATATATTTTATAATGAGGTGCCAAAATTAACCTATTTAGAATATAACGATAAAGTAGTTTTTTTCTAACTTTTGTTTTTTATAATTTTTTTTCTATTTTGTTTCTTTTCTTCATTTATATATTTTATGTATTCTCTTTTTTATTTGATTCTCTATAATTTTATCTTTCAATTTTGTTATTCCAATAAAACATTCAAATAAAAGTATTTCAGTAATTAAAAAATATATTATATTCTGAAAGTAAACAAATGATCATTTGATTTATATATTAAAAATTTAAGCACACATGCTAGTGTCTCACTATTATTTATTTGTATAAGATGCAAATTAATTAAAACACAAATGACTTGGGTATACCTAACACTTGAAAAATAAGAAATTATAATATAATGGTAATGCCTCCCCCTCGCACTCATGGATAAAGTTTTTTTGAAATGAAATAAAATTAATAATCCAACTTATAACACGTTTCATTGCATTATTTTTACGTTTAATCAATCATTTTTTTAGGAGAAGTCAAACATTCATCATCATCATCATCAGTTCGTAATCTTCATCTCCCATTATAAAAGGCAATTAAGTTAGAGAGGCTCACATTGAACTCTCAAGTACACAAACGTTTTGAGGCCTTTTCAAACACAAAAACAATAATTTTGAAGCCATGGAAAAAGAAACAAACCTTTGCATTATGGTTGCATTGTGTTTAATAATTGCCACCATAATCTTTCACAAATGGCGGATGATATGCAAGAAAAGAGCACAATATCCTCTTCCACCAGGGCCAAAAGGGTGGCCTATCATTGGCTGCATCCCAAAAATGATGAAAAACAAACCAACTTCAAAATGGATACACAAACTCATGCAAGAACTCAATACAGAAATAGCCTGTATTCGCCTTGGGAAGATCAATGTAATCCCCATAACTTCTCCTGAACTTGCACGAGAGATCTTGAAGAAACAAGACGCTGTTTTTGTCTCCAGGCCCTATTGTATGTCGGGCAAGCTGACAAGCGAGGAGTACCTGACAATAGTTATTTAACCTTTGGGTGATCAATGGAAGAAAATGAAGAGAATTATTACCTCAGAAGTTATTTCATCAGCAGTATACCAATGGCTCCACAAGAAAATATGCCATGAAGAGGCTGCTCATCTTGTGAAATATGTTTACCACCAATACCAAAGCCCATTGACAAATGGACTTGTGAATGTGAGAGTTGCAGCACGACATCATTGCGGGAGTGTGATTAGGAGAATTGTTTTTGGTAAGAGGTTTTTCGGGATAGGAATGGAGGATGGAGGCCCTGGAATGGAAGAGGAAGAGGATATGGATGGATTATTCACAACAATGTTTCATCTTTATGCGTTTGCTATTGCTGATTATGTCCCATGGTTGGAGGTTTTTGATTTGGATGGCTATAAGAAGATCCTTAAAGATTCTATAAAGAATATGAGAAAATACCATGATCCAGAAATTAATAAGAGAGTTAAGATGTGGGAACAAGGGATTAGGAAGACAAAAGAAGATATTCTTGATGTTTTCATCAATCTTAAGGACCCAAAGAATAATCCTTTATTGTCAATTCAAGAGATAAAAGCACAAATTACTGTAAGTATCCTCCATTCCTTCACTTGGAAATTGATTACTAAAAAGATAAGCATGCAATGTCAACACACATTTAAGAATACAAAACATACTTGGATTTTTCTTAAACCCAAAAAAAAAAAAAAAGAAAAAAAGAAAAAAAATCCTATGTTTGCCTTGATTAGAGAAGTTGTTATACCAGTTGGATAACTTCAAGTATTTTCTCATTTTTAACACAATTGAAGACATCCACAGGAAATAATAATACAGTTGACAATCCATCAAATGCAGTTGAGTGGGCTATTGCGGAGATGATCAATCAACCAGATATTCTGGATAAAGCCTATAAAGAATTGGACAAAGTGGTAGGTCGGGACAGATTGGTTGATGAATCTGATTTGCCTAAACTAAACTATGTGAAAGCTTGCATAAAAGAGACATTCAAGTTGCATCCTATTGCTCCTTTCAACGTCCCACACGTATCAACTAAAGATACTGTTGTGGGTGGCTACTTCATTCCAAAAGGCAGCCATATGTTACTCAGTCGTCTTGGCCTGGGGCGGAACCCTAGGATCTAGAAAGACCCACTCAAGTACAATCCTGATCGCCACATTATCGATGAATCAACACAAGTCGTGCTTACAGACCATGGACTGAACATGCTTTCGTTCAGTACTAGAAGACGAGGATGTTCGGTTGTTGTGCTTGGTTCTACTATGGTAACAATCCTTTTGGCTAGGCTTATTCAGGGGTTCAGTTGGAGTGCACCGCCTAATAGGTCGAACATTGACCTTGTCGAGTCGGAACAAGATTTGTTGTTAGCCAAGCCATTGATTGCACGTGCAAGTCCACGATTGGAAGCACAAGTTTATCACAACTCTTACAGACATGTTTGTAATAAATATGTATGATACATTAAAATATGAAAGAAACTATCTAGATGATCGATCCATGGAGAGACATTGCATATGCTTGTGTCTGGTATTTGTATTATAGTCATGTAATAAAATATGTTGCCAATAACATTTTATTTTGTTTCATAGTGATTTCGGTACAACGTTATTCTTCCTCTTTAAGTTTGCATAAATTCTTGGGGTCCTCTTAATTCCCAGACGATCTTATTAAAACTCAATTTAGTCTACATTTTTTATGAATTTTAAAAAAAATAAAAATTGATTGGACCTAGTGAATTTAAAAATTTTATGTTTATCTTAGGTGTGGACATTGTTTAATTATTAAGACTTAGTTAATAACTAGCTTATAATATTTTCGCAAAGAAAATCAAAGAATAGTAATAGTACCCCATCAATGAAGCACATGTTCTAATTAGAGATGCAAACGAACCAAGTCTGCTTGTGAGCCTTATGAGGGAAGTCAAAAGTGTTCAAGCTTGAATTCGAAAGATTCGAGCTTAAGCAGAGCTGGAACTAAACTTGTATAGATTTCGAGCCGAGTTTGAGCCTGATAATTCTTGTTCATAGGCTTACAACCATGCCTGTTATTTTTTTCAAAGAAAAAACATTTATATATATATATAATATTATAAATGATTAAACTAAATTATTTATAAAAGTATAGCAACACTTGTTAAAAATTAATGAAATATATTAAGTGATATGATTAAGACAAAATGCTATATTCTTTGTTTGAAGTTTCACAAATTTTTGGGGTTTCTTAGCTTCTATCAGATCTTATTAAAAATAAATCTAGTCAACATTGTATGAATAAAATAAAAGTTGAATGGATCTAGTCAATTTGAAATTTTCATTTTTATGTTTAATTCCAATGTGAAATCAATCTTTATATCAGATTATTTTATATTAGTTTCCATACCATATATGATCACTCCATGTTGCTTTGCGTGCGAAAATGTATAAAATATACTTTTCTTGTTCTGTTTAATCTTTAACTAATTTATATGTATATTTATACTCTGATAATTTAATACATTACTAAATATTTTAAATCATAAATTATGTTATGTTGTATAATATAATTCAATCAGACTGAACAAAACCTAACTAAACTATTTATTATACTTAGATCAGAAATAGTTATTAATGTTAATTGATAAAGTAATAACTTAATAAAGCCAATCAAATTAATTAATACGTAATTTGTAATCGGTTTAAATTGCAAAGGCACCATTTATGTATATTTAACTACAAAAGAATTTATAGCATCATGATGATGGTGATGATGATGATGATGATGATGATGATGATCATGTGAACATTAGCAGTAATACTACAGATATAATTATGTATATAAAGTAACTTAAGTACGAGGTTATATTCTTCCTTTGAAGTTTTCGTAATTATTGGGGGCCTCTTAAATATAGTTCTCATATCTTACCAACAAAACTAACTAATCTAGTTCACATGACAGAGGTCGTCACATGTGTGTTTTCCAGCAAATAGTGATAGGATCATTCACATCTTTTCACGAAGAGACACAGGTGCATTGCGGGTGAAAGAACTTCTGAAGCAAGAATTCTCCTTATCTTCTTCCATTGATCCCCCATAGGCTAAAGGGCTGCTGTTAGGTAGCCGTTGCTCATCATCTTGCCCGACTTGCAGTCGGGGATCAGGAGGCAAAAGAGTGTTTTTTTTTTTTTTTTTTTTTTTTTTTTTTTTTTTTTGGTTAAAAATGGAGCTTGGACCTAACTCAATCTCAAAAACTAGCTTGTGAGGTGAGAATTGTCCAGGATCATATAAAGAGGCCAAGACCCTTATATTTTTTCGATGTAAAATTCTAACACACCCCCCACATGCTTGGGAATAAACATTTGAAGTGTGAGATAACATGAAACGGGTAGACAAACAGCACATACCCAGGAATGAACATCTGGAGTATAGAATAATATGAAACAAACAATGAATAACCCAACGTCAGAAATGGATCTGGCTCTGATACCATATTAAAAATGGGGTTTGGACCTAACTCAACCCAAAAAACTAGCTTGTGAGGTGAGGATTGCTTAGGACCATATAAAGAGGCCAAGACTCTTATATTTTTTCGATGTGGGATTCTAACATTTTTCAAAAAAATATTTAACATACTTTTGGATTCATCTGTGAAATGACATAAAAAAAATAAAAAAATGAAAGAATTGAACATCTACTGGAATGGAGAATTGAATTGATTCAGTGTTGAAGAGATGGGAATATATATCGTATGGTAATTAAATTGAATAAAAAATTTACCTTCTTTTGGATGATTAAGTTTGCATTCCGTTGAAGCAAAATTTTTCGGAAATGTTGGATTTTGATGAATTATTATTTTGGAAAAATGTTCTATTGGAATGCCTTCAATTAAGATATGTAGGTGCCGATTTTTCATGAAATAAATATCATTTCAGTTGGTAATTGATTAATGATTATGAAACAAAACCCTAACTTATGAACTAGTTAATATTTGAAAGAAAACATGACCT
>JACFYI010001436.1:558829-570826 GCA_014898755.1 Handroanthus guayacan | reverse complement strand
GTTTTATAAAAATCGTCCGGTAAATTTAAATCAGGGAAATCTCGGGTGTTACAAAATGCATGCTTAAGGTAGAAAATATAAAAAAAATAATTTATATCGAGATATTGCAAACTTTCAAAGAAATCCCTTGCTTGAAAATTTCAAGTAGTCCATGGATTAATATCAAGTTGCAAAGAGCAAAACTAAGTTGGGCTTACCTTTCTCCTTTGAGCTAATAAATGCATGTCCTGTTAAGATGCTCTAGTTTGCAATGTTCCTTTCTCCAAGCATAAAAAATTTGACTAGATATAGCTAGTCAATTTTTATTTGATTCATAAAAAACAGATTAGATTTAATTTTAATAAAATAAAAAAGGTCGATATAAGCAGAATTTTAATTGATAAATTTGCAATCATAGAGTAGCACATTCCATTAATAATGGCTAGACAATAACATATCATCTTTCAACTTGACTAGGTCAATACTGATCAATTAGAAGATGATGCAATTTATCTGATCTCCTGAATAAGGTAGCCAAAAGATCATCGTCATGTTCGACCCAAGAATAGTGCTTCCACACCCTTGCATACCCAATACTGTACAGCAACATGCATAACTCAAGATTCACAAGAATAATTTTTGAGGCATCATCTAAAATGTGGCACTTGAGCTTTTACGTGAGAGGGTTTTATCAAACCATAGCTGTTTGCCCCAGGCTGCGATAACTCCACATCACATGGTTGCCTTTACAAGTTTTAATTAAAAAAACAATTGTATTCAGATGCGTTACTGTTACAATTAATGGCAAATCTATATTATAATAATAAAATGCATGGTGATTATATCATTAGATTGTCGTCATAATATATATTATAATATAATAAAATGCATAGTGATAATTTTTGTTATCATTAGGTTATCATGGTATATATTACTAATTCCATATCGCAACAGTAGGGAATACTAGCTAGTCTTATAATTAGTAAATTATACTATCACTTAATGTTTCATCATTAATCTGTTATAATTGTTTTTTTTGTAGTGTTTGCCGTTAGGTACATAAGTCATTGGTGACTCTGTTACAAATTATGCACTTTGATGACTCCAGTGAAATATTAATTATTTATTTTACTTATACAACATTAATAAACTATTTCTCTGAATATAATATATAATCAAGTTAGTGTCTGTTGAATCTAATTGAATTATATAAATAAAAGAAAAAAATACATACATATATATATATATATAATAATCAGTTTAGAGACTAAATAAAACAGAACAAATAAAATTTTGTACATTCCCACATCCCCAAATTCAGTGGCGACTCCAGAATCTTGATTTAGTGGGGTCTCTTCAATTCCTATAATAAGCCTGAATATTTTTATTCCTAGATGATATAGCTACTAAAACTCTATAAAAAAATTTCTAATCTAAATGATATAAACTGTGAAGTGGTTATCGGTACCAAAAAAGGATGGTGAATTAGCATATTGAAACATATATTGTGTTAAAGTAATTGAAAAAATTCACATATTCAATAATGCAAAATACTATGTAAAAGATTAAGCAACAAAAATAATTAAAACACTACTACATTAATTAAAACATAAAATTTTAAATAACCACAATGGTTTTGAGTTTGACAAATTGGTTGAAAATAGCTAACGATCACTGTCGTGGTGGAGTGAAAAACAATACTTGAAAGAAAAATATGAAAAATATAAAGCATCAAGGATTAATTTGGTTTGACATTGATTAAAGAAAAGAAGTACTATCAAATTGAGACCTCTTCAAGTTTTAAATTTTAGTACTAATTAACTATGCGCATTCCAAATCTTTTATATTTTAGAACCGTAAACTTTTATTTAATAATTTGTTGCCAATTTTATAGTTGGATCCTACTCATATATGCATATGTATATACACACACTTTAATTTAATATCTAAATATTATATATATATATATTAATTAAAAAAATCCAGTGGGGTCCTAGGACCCCACTGCCGCATGAGTAGCGTCGCCAGTGCCCAAATTCAATATTCAGGAGCAATCATAATACAGAATTAAGATAGAAAGAAAAGATTAATAGTAGTATAATATATAATATAAAGATTTGTTATGGAATTAAGGCATGCACTTCAGTGCTTTTAGGATATTATTACTACTTTTTTAATTTACTGCATGTGAAAAAATATTGTAAAATTAGCTAGTAAATCTAATTAACAAATTACAAATGTTCACTTTGGAGAATGTAAAAAGTAAAATTTTCAGATTGACTAGCTCTACGGAAGTTTTATCTTATACATATAAGAATCAGTTGACAATATTTTGTTTTAGGGAAAATCGCAGTTTTGGTCCCCATAACTTAGGCCTTGTACACTTTTGGTCCCATTAATTTCAATTTTTCACTTTTGGTCCCATAACTTTATTTTTTTTCTCACATTTGGTCCTCCGCTATTGTTCCGTCAATTTTTAAACCATTCAAGCACTGTTGCTGTTAGTTGCCGTTAATTTCTAAAATATAAAAACTAACGGCAACAGTGATTGTGGTGTTAAAAAATTGACGGAACAGTGACAGAGGACCAAATGTGAGAAAAAAATGAAGTTATGGGACCAAAAGTGAAAAATTGAAATTAATGGGACCAAAAGTGTACAAGGCCCAAGTTATGGGACCAAAATTGTGATTTTCCCTTTTGTTTTAGTAAGAGACGGAAACTAAAAGGACCCCAATAATTTATAGAAACTTAATAGCAGAATATAACGTTGTGCTGGATTAACGACTATAAAATATCATGAGATGAAACTGGTAATTACTTAAAGTGAAAGAATTACAAGATAAAAATGACCTTATTAATAGTGTTAATTTTGTCTGCAAATGCAACATTGGCATGATTGCAATACAAATATTGGACACAAGCATATGCGATATCATCTCATTATAAACATGTTTATAAGTGATTTGCATAAACATGTGTTCCCAATCGTGGGCTTGCATGTGCAATCAATGGCTTGGCCAATAGCATATCTCGTTCGGACTGAATCAAGTCAATGCTCGGCCCATTAAGGGGTGCAGTCCAATCGAACCCCTGAACGAGCCTAGCGAAAAGCATTGTTACCATGGTCAAACCGATCGAGCACAACACCTGGACATCCTCGTCTTCTAGCGCTAAAAGAAAGCATATTCAATTCATGATTCACAAGCATGACTTTTGTCAATTCATTGATAATATGGCGCTTAGGTTTGTACTTGAGAGGATCTTCCCAAGTTCTAAGGTTTTGCCCTAGGCCAGTATGACGGAGTAGCATACATGGCTACCTTTCGGAATGAAGTAGCCACACACAACAGTATCTATAATTGATACATGTTGGACATTGAAAGGATTATAGGGTATATCCTGAATGTCTCTTTTATACAAGTCTTCAAATAGTTTAGCTTAGACAAATTAGATTCATTGACTAGTCTATCCCTATCTATCACTTTGTACCATTATTTAGAGGCTTTCTCAAGAATATCTAGTTGATTGATCATCTCTGCAAAAGCCCACTCAATCGCATTTGATGGATTACCAACTGTGGCTAACATCAATTCCTGTGGATGTCACTGATCATATAAAAAATGAGACATCACAAGAAGAAATTATCCATGGCTGGTATAATAATTTACTTTCATAACCAAGACTATAATCAATTTGCAATTGGTGATTAAATGGAGAATACTTACAGTAACTTGTACTTTTGTCTCTTGAATTGACAGTGAAGGATTATTGTTTGAATCCTTGAGATTGATGAAAACATCTAGAATATCCTCCTATGTCTTTCTAATCCCTCGTTCCCACATCTCAACCTCTCTTATCAATTTCTGGATCTTTGGTATTTTCTCATACTCTTAAAAACATGAGTTTGTCGTACAAGGTATTTCTAGTGCGACTTGCCTGATTCATGTGATTTATAACTTATTATATGCACTCGAGGTTTATCCAAAACATAATATCGAGTGATAGCAACGGGTCTCTTATCATAAAAAATATCAAACATGACCTGAACTGATAAATATGGAACAACATATCTTGAAAGATCATTTAATAAAAGGTTTATAAAATATATATTAAACCAAAATAACAACAACAACAACAAAATTTCCCATTAAAAACAAGAACAACGAACCAAGAATTATCCCTCAAAAAAAGAAAAATCACTGCGAAGTGAAAGAAGCCATTTTCTTGATCAAATCCCTAGCCTTTTCAGTTTCAGTGTTAAACACATGACAACAATGCCCTTCTCCTTCAACCACAACCACCTCCACTTCCCTTTCCAGCCACTTTTCTTCACAGTCTCTGTGTAAACGTAACTAATGCCCTCCCCGTCAATTCATCGTTCTCCACTAAACAAATCATCAATTTGGAGCATCCGAGCCCGAATAAGCTCGGAGCCCCATGAACAATAGGGTTAATCAACGGGTTATCAATCCCGCCGGCAACGGATGGGTACACGAAATTTAGTGGCGGATGCAGGATTTTCGCTAAGTGGGGTCAAAATATTAATAAAAATTAAAATTTAAAAATATTAATATTTATTATAATAAATAAAATTTAAATATATTAGTTGAATTGTGCTCGTCAGATTTCATATTTTGAAGTGTCAGTTATAATATGACTATCTGATACATCACGAGATCCATCAATAAGTATAGTAAAGAAATCATCATTTAAATCCTCTATCATAACCTTAGTTATTTTTATAGCACATTCATGTATAATTTTTTTTGGCATTGTCAGACAAGCAAACTTTATTTTTGGTATTTTTTCAATATCATATCAATATCTCTTTCACAAATTCCTGTACGTATGTTAAAAGTTCAAGAAGATTACATTTTTTTTATGGAAAAAATTACATTTATTTGATGACAATATACCGTCATTTTAACCTCAAAATGCCATTCGTTGACTTCAAAAGAAATCTCATTTCATAACTTTGAACTACAAATTTGAACTGTTAATCAAATACCGCGATCATCAATTACAAAAAAGTAATGCCATGTTAGCAATCAAAATATAGATATAAGAAATAAGTCACTAAATAATTATTTTAACATTATCTTAATTATTCATAATTTTTACAATTTCTAATTTATTAAAAGCCTTAGTGCATATAATAATTAATTAATAAAAATTAAAACAAGTAGAAATCAAATCACTTACATTTTTTTTTTTCTGAAGCTTTAATCTTCTTTTTAAACCCAAGTTGAATAGATATTTACAAATTAAATAGAAAATTATTTAAGAATAAAGAAAAGTAGAAGTTATGCTATTTTCATAAAAAGAAAAAAAGGGGAATAAAGAAAAGAAAGAAATAAGAAGAAGGGAAAAAAAGGGGAAAGAAAGAAATAAGAAGAAGGGAAAGAAAAAGAAAAGAAGGACCTGTCTAAAATCAGGTCCCTTATCGTAGGTTTAACATTAGGTACACTAATTGTCACCGGTTAAACAAGTAGCCATCCCCAAAAATCGGTTAACTTCCTTTTTTTGTCTTTTTTTTTTTGCTTTTTTTTAACGTTAACTAATATTTAATTAAGACGTGGCCCACGTCTGCCACTCTCACATTCTAATTATATTATATGAATGGCCCAGCAACGCCTATTTACAAAAATTGCCTTGGCCTGTTAATTTGTTTTGGAATTAGTACCATTTTATACTTGAAAATGACGAATACAATTAATATTTAACATAAAATATCATTATTAAGATTAACAGTTTATATTTTATAATCTTCCTTATTCTCTATGCTTCAAAATAAACTTAAAAATAAAACTTAGCATTTATATAGACTATGGTTTATGTGCTAGTATTTCGTATTCAATTTCTAATATATTTTTATTTCCACTAGTATATTATAATGCCATAGAAATTATAAGAAGAAACATGGAATTGGCTTGCACTTTTTCTAGATTTAATTTAAAATATTAAATAGACTAGTATGTGCCTAGTGCAAGATTAACAATTACATAATTTATTTTATATTTGTATTTTTTTTAAAGTAAAAGAAATTTACTTTAACAAAAAATAGAGAATTTGCTTAAAGATAACTACATTTAAAAGACATCTATACAATTAAATGAGTAACGGAGCATAAAGAATTAATGCTTGCTCTAAATTTATAAGTTACATAAATATTATTTTTTACTAAACAATTCTCAAATTATATATTTAATATTATAAATAAGTTAATAAATTTATAAAATATAAAGATTCTATTAAACCTCCTTAATCAAGCGGAGGTTATCACATTAATTTTGTTTGATATTTTTATCATTATTGATTAGATTTTTTTTTTTTTTTTTTTTTTTTTTTTTTTTTTTTTTTTTTTTTTTTTTTTTTTTGACTTTGATGAAGGCTCCGATCATTTTACATTATTCACATTTCTTCCTCTTGATAAAATATATCAATTGAAAGTTGAAACTAGTTGATGAATTGCAGGGAAGTAGTGGGGGAATGAATAAAAACATAAAAATCCTTGTTAAAACCGGTTAATAAGTTAAATTTATATAATAAACATATTAAAAAATAAATATAATAATAATAAAGACACTTGGCATTTAAAGAATGAGATACCTAATGTTAAACTTTTACTATATGAACTTATTTTAGACAACCCCAAAGAAGAAGGGAAAGAAAAAGAAAAGAAAGAAGGACCTGTCTAAAATTAGGTCCCTTATCGTAGGTTTAACATTAGGTACACTAATTGTCACCGGTTAAACAAGTAGCCATCCCCAAAAATCGGTTAACTTCGTATTTTTGTCTTTTTTTTTTTAAAGGTTAACTAACATTTAATTAAGACGTGGCCCACGTCTGCCACTCTCACATTCTAATTATATTATATGAATGGCCCAACAACGCCTATTTACAAAAATTGCCTTGGCCTGTTAATTTGTTTTGGAATTAGTACCATTTTATACTTGAAAATGACGAATACAATTAGTATTTAACATAAAATATCATTATTAAGATTAACAGTTTATATTTTATAATCTTCCTTATTCTCTATGCTTCAAAATAAACTTAAAAATAAAACTTAGCATTTATATAGACTATGGTTTATGTGCTAGTATTTCGTATTCAATTTCTAATATATTTTTATTTCCACTAGTATATTATAATGCCATAGAAATTATAAGAAGAAACATGGAATTGGCTTGCACTTTTTCTAGATTTAATTTAAAATATTAAAATAGACTAGTGTGTGCCTGGTGCAAGATTAACAATTACATAATTTATTTAATATTTGTATTTTTTTTAAAGTAAAAGAAATTTACTTTAACAAAAAAATAGAGAATTTGCTTAAAGATAATTACATTTAAAAGACATCTATACAATTAAATGAGTAACGGAGCATGAAGAATTAATGCTAGCTCTAAATTTATAAATTACGTAAATATTATTAATAAGACATAACAAAATATTTTTACTAAACAATTCTTAAATTATATATTTAATATAATAAATAAGTTAAATTTATAAAATATAAAGATTCTATTAAACCTCGTTAATCAAGCGGAGGTTATCACATTAATTTTGTTTGATATTTTTATCATTATTGATTAGAATTTTTTTTTTTTTACTTTGATGATGGCTCCGATCATTTTACATTATTCACACTTCTTCATCTTGATAAAATATATCAATTGAAAGTTGAAACTAGTTGACGAATTCCAAGGAAGTAGTGGGGGAATAAATAAAAACATAAAAAATTTTGTTAAAATTGGTTGGATAAGTTAAATTTATACAATAAACATATTAAAAAATAAATATAATAATAATAATAAAGACACTTGGCATTCAAAGAATGGGATACCTAATGTTAAACTTTTACTATGTGAACTTATTTTAAATAACCCCAAGAAAGAAACAAGAAGAAGGGGGGGAAAAAAGAAATAAGAAACGGGAAAAAAAAAGAAAAGAAAAGAAATAAAAAAGAGGAAGGAAGCAAAACCCAATTACACAAGGAATCGAACATACAACCTCAGGAATAAATGAACCTCACTCCATGCATATTAGAGTATTAGACCATTTAGGCTGCTACCAGTTTTGGCTTTGCAGCCATGTCAGTTTTGCTTTTATAAGTGATATGCAATATAAACACTAACTATCACATGAGATCAAGTGGGGTCAACTGACCCCACTTCACTCCACCTAAATCCGCCACTGGACACGAATAACCAAATCCTGTAAAGCAAACTCTGTTGTATATTTTCTTTGGGTTCGTTTCCGATGGGGTTAGATCCCCAGAAGTAAGGATGTGAAAGGATCGCGCCGAGAATTTTGATGTTTGCGGGTGAAGATTCGGATCCGGCCTGCGTGGCGATGTTACCGCGGGGGCTGTCGCCGCCGATGAAAAGGCGGTTGAAGTCGCCGTGGTCGGTGATCCATTCATCTTTCTCGAAGGTGGTTTCACTGTATGTTAGATAAGAACGCGAAATTTATTATGAATTATTAGGATCTACTGTATATTTGATGCATGTATAGAAAATAAGAAAAATATTATATATATTAAGATATCATTTACACTGTATGCATTTCCTGATTTGAATGTTATTATTATTTTAATATAATGATAATTTAATATGAAGAGAAAATTAAGTTGTGAATGATTATTAAAGCAAGTTGAAATTAAATGTATTTTATGAAAAATTCATAAAAAAATATTATAGAAAGAAACTATCTTTATCCCACACACTTTATATATATAGTATAGATACACAATTATGATAAAAGAAATTATTTTATCACAACAAAAATGTCACTATACTATAATGATAATAAAAATCTTGTTACAAAATAATAGGGGCAATATGTAAGGATAATTATCTCAATACCTCACACGTTTGATATTAGGGGTGGTAATTTCTAACACGACACGATAACCCAACACGAATTCAGTATAGAAAAAATGGATTAGGTCAACCCATTTTTGAGTTTGGGTCCCACAAGGTCGACACGAATAGTAACCCGAAAAAAAAATAGGTTGGGTTGGGCTGAGTTTCAGGTTACATGAACAACCCGAAATTTGATTTCAGGTGACACGACAACTCGAACCTATCTGGACCGACACGACATGACCCGAAAGAAATTATAATATAAATGATACAATAATGGTTGATAAGAGAAAAATAATTAGTATAAAATAGTATATAAACTGTAAAATAAATAAAAATATTTAAATTCTTGAAATTTAACAAATTACAACATATTCTTTTTTGAGAACCAAAATAAAAATTATTATATCCAAATAATAATTTGAACATTTTAACAAAATATAATATAGTAAAAACTAATTTTAATAATATTACATATCATCGCTACTTAAGTTTTGTTACAACTCACGATAAAAGTGTTGGATATGCATTTCAGATACTTTAAACTCCTTATTTCTTTTATATGTTGTGTATACTTAATATCATAAAATTTATATACTCACAAATATAACTTTAGGAAATTAACTTTAATTCCTGCAACTCAAGTATTTAAAGTAGTTTCGCTCAAATTATCACGAATTACTAAACATAAAAAATGAAGAAAAATCGTAAAACTATATGAATATTATGAATTTATGATGTTATATGAACAATCATAAAAGATAAAACATTAGTTACTAAGACAATTTTTGTGTTTTTATACTGACTTGTGAAGAAAAATATTATCCTTATGTAACATAAACACAAAATAATTCTTACTAATTTTAAAATAATTGAAATGATATACTATAAATTAAAGTAGGAAGTAAGGAACATATATATTTTTCATTTGCAAAATAATTCTAATGAAAAGAAAATCCTAATATTATACTTTCGTTTTGATCTATAGGCCGTCCATCTCAACTTAATCCCTTTCGGTTTAAAAGAAAATAATTATTTTGAAGATCATGGTCGACTCGAACTTGACTTGATTTTTATTAGGTTGGGTTAAGGTTGGGTACTTTCAGGTTGTCATCAGGTTGGGTTGGGTTAGGGTTGATGAAATTTATGTTATACCCGTATCTTAACCCGACACGAACCCACCCGACACGCACAAATTGCCACCCCGATTTGATATAATAACAAAAACACTTATTCTGGTATGAAAAATTATGATCAAATGTGAAATGCGCGGTAAGTTTATTTAAACATGACAAGTAAATCTCGTATTAAACTAATGATAGTGTGCATGTGTTTGTAATTAAATTGAGTTTCAGAAGTGTTGAAATAATACCAACGGTAGTGTTTTGTAACTATTAAAATGACAAAATAAAAATTAGTTTCATTACAACATGAAATACATAAAACATGGTATAATCACCAAATCTTTACCTGATATTTTGATCATGGACGTGGGAACAGACCCATTTGAGGGCATCCCAAGAATCCTCGTAGACCGCCGGGAGGGAGGTGCACAGGGGAGAGGCGGTACTCGACGGAGATGACCAAAGCTCCGGCCGCGGAGGACAAGAGGTTGATGTAGCGGTGGTCTAGGAAAGAGAAGGCGGATTCGAGGCAGAATCCGCCGCCGTGGTAGTAGACTAAGATGGGTAGCTTTTGACTTGGGTGGGTGAATTTTGGGAGGTAGATTCTGGCGGAGACAGCCGAGGACATAGTGATGTCTTTGGACGAGACGCCGGTGGTGGGATCCTCCGGCGATGGAGGTACGTTGGGTGATCCGAAGAGGAGCTCGACGGTGCCGTCTGTGTATTGTTTGATGACCGGAGAGAGGTCGGTGAGTACTTCTTTGGTGGCGGAGGCCAGGGGAGCGTGTGGTTTGGAGACGGCGGAGGAGGATGGTTACCGGCGGGAACGACGGGGCGAGTTTTAGGTATCGGAGAAAGATGAGACGAGAAATTGGGGAAATCTGAATTTTTTTAATAACAACTTTATATAAGTGGGAGAGCTAGCATGAATCTTGTTTTAGAGAAATCTGAATTTTTTTAATTTGTTCTACTTTCAAAACTAAATTCGAGCAACACTAAGAATATTTGTCGATATATTTATTGTTACATTAATTCTGTATTTGGATTTAAGATATGATTATTTTCAAAAAATTTTATTATGTTAAAAACTTGAAACTTATCTTCCACCACACATACAACAAATTAATGAATCAGTACTATATATTATGATAATTTTCATCAATATGTTATTGTATTCTATAATTAGAAATTTAGCATATCACAATGGTATTATTTTATCATATTATAATGTCCATGCCCATCCAGTCATTTAGAGTATGACCCATGACTTTGGGGATTGGGTTGACCAATCTTCCTACTTTGCCACCCATTACTTACTAATTAATTATAATATTTAGTACATGAAGTAAGAAGAATTGGGTTGCACGTATATAATGGTGTTAGACTCTTCCAGAAACAATACCATGACATTTATTTAATATATTAGATAACTATCAATATAGATTTTTAATGTATCATAGTGCCCAGTGCATTCTTGAATCTTAATACGTATACTAAAATAATCGATATATATATTTTGTATATAAATAAGAGTATATCGTATATATACTTATTTATACGATATAAATATTACCACAACTTAATATGGCGAAATAATTAGTGGATTAATTATGACTTTTTATTATGTTGTGGATGATTATTAGAATGAATTAACATTAAAGAATTAATATTTCAGAAATAATATTTGAAAACACACCGCCACCAAGGGCTGGTGCTTTATATACAGTATGGATTTCATTCAAATGGTGTGTGACATATTTAACATGCATATATAATTATTTACATATTATATGAATTATATATATGTATTGCTACTAACTTTTATCTTGTGTATCTATTCTACTTTTTATAAATGAAGAAAATATTAAGAAACCCGTTTGAGAAATTAATAAATCAAAATAGTAGTCAAGCTTCAGTATATAGTCGATAACACTGTATTATGATATTCTGAAATTACAGGGCAAAGTTACGTCAATTTCATTTGTGATTTTTTTTTAATTTTATTGTATTAGGAAATGAGGTTT
>JACFYI010001436.1:520099-533931 GCA_014898755.1 Handroanthus guayacan | reverse complement strand
TTATTTGGGCTTGAAATATTATTTTTAGGCTACATTTGATTGAAATAAAATTCTCGGCTACTAATTCGAAATATTTTCGCCGTTTTAAGGTTTTCAGACAATAGTGATTAAAATTATCTAAAACGGCGCTAGGATCTTAAAATTTGAAACTAAGGGTTTGAAAATATCAATATGAGAATCTTTGGGCCAAAATAAAATATTTTCAAAGTTGATAGGGCATTTTTAATAAATTTGAACCGAAAGAAATTTTTTTCAAAACGGAATTTCCTTACCGATAAAATTTGGCCGTAAAAGAAATTGAAAAAATTTTCGAATTGAAAGAGAAATCATTTAAATAAGATTAAGGAAATTTTTGAATTGTTACAATCATTTAACAATATAAAATACATGAAAGCGTTGTTTGATGTGATTCAAGATATCTACAATAGTTTGAGAAGTCCAAATAGGTAAACTAAAATAATGGCCCCAAAGGTTTAAGAAATAAAACAATAACCTCTGGGGGGATCCGAATCCCAAGCAAATGGGTCGTCCTTGTCCTATCTGAATCCCAATCCAATAGTTCAAATCATTCAATAACATTCATGTCACGTCATTCATAAGGTCATCCTACGACCATGCTGTATGACCATACTGTACTATACGTGAACCAGAATGATCATTGCAAAATGTTATGAGGCACCATCAAACGACAAGGTCCATACACGACCTAGCAGGATGAATAGTATTGTAACGCCTCGAATTTAAGTGGCATTCCGCCCTGAGTGTAACACCCAAGGATTTTCCTAACGTAGAAATTTCAAAATTCGTCAATTTTGGGAATTCAAAACGAATTCAAGAAAATAAGCAACGTTTCAATTTCAAATTATGTATCACGTGTCTAAATATATTTCTCTCGATTGGGCCTCAACATTTAATCAAAAACTTCGACCCAATTGAACTTAATTTGACTCAATTGAAGGCCCAACTATTTCTCAACTTTAGTCCATATGTGTGTATATAGATACACATCAAATAAGCCGAAATTTATATCTATATATTGGATATTTATGCCTCAAAATCTGAAAATGGTGATTAAGCATGCTAAGTCATGCTTTTTGGAAGGAAAGAAAAAAGATTTTGGTGGACAACTCACCCTCTAATTATAGCAAAGTTGTGACTAAGCATCTTTTTACTCAATAAAGGGAGATTGAGTCTTGAAACTTCCCCACACTCCCCAAAAATCTGAAAATTAACCACAACACTCCCTCATCCTCTCTTGACCCTCACGGCACACACACACATCTCTACAAGAAAGCTCAACTTTGAAGGAATTAAAAGGAAACCTAAGGGGTTACCACTCTATCACTTGGTAAGCTAGGTTTGAGACTTGTTGGTATGGCTTAGATATGGAAATATAGAGCTTAATATTGGTATATGTATTTGGTTAGGTGTTGATACGGAAGTGAAACCGGAACTTGGAATTCAAAGTCCACTTAATCGATCTTAGGACTAAGGTAAGATTTATGGCTCTTCGTCTCCATTCTTGAGCATGTGTTCCTTCCATGATCCATGTGCTATCTTGATATAAACTCTTCAATATGCTAATCATGGTTATATACTTGTCGGCTATGAGCTCTTCTTTGAGTATGGAATGATGATTTTGTATGTATGTTCAAATCATGAAAATGATCATCTTGAGACTAGCCATTCCTTGGACATTATATAGATTTGAGCTTTGGACCGTTAGTAAAGCAATGACCATGGACTAAGAGGTGATTCGATAGCCAAAAAAAAAGGGACTCCTTATTGTGTTTGACGATCACTACGAACGTATATATTCAACATAAACAGCTTGCTGTTTCAGTTTTGTTTTGTTACTCTGTTTTCAACATAAACAGCTTGCTGTTTCAGTTTAGTTTCGTTACTCTGTTTTCAACATAAACATCTTGCTGTTTCAGTTTAGTTTCGTTACTCTGTTTTCAACATAAACAGCTTGCTATTTCAGTTTAGTTTTGTTACTCTATTTTCAACATAAACAGCTTACTATTTTAGTTTAGTTTCGCTATTTAAATATATTCAACGAAAACAACTTGAATTTTTATGTTTTCAAACCCCATTTTATGTATTGTAAAGCCCATATCCAATCTTCTTAACGTAATATGAGTTTCAAAACGAAGAATCCTCTAGTCCATAGTCCA
This sequence comes from Handroanthus guayacan, assembly GCA_014898755.1. NCBI lineage: Eukaryota > Viridiplantae > Streptophyta > Magnoliopsida > Lamiales > Bignoniaceae > Handroanthus > Handroanthus guayacan. The sequence continues at coordinate 531,754 of JACFYI010001436.1, read as the reverse complement.
ATACTTGTTTGTTTGAACTAAATGATTGACTAAGTTTTCGAATCATTCGTCCTATATTATTAGTCAATCAAACTGAGCTAATGGCTTCCTGATTCTGATTCCGTTAGACCGTCCTATTCATTTGTAGCCTACTGTTCTGACTATCTGTTAGTTATGGCTTCCTGAATCTGATTCAGTTAGACCGTCTTGTTCTGATTCTGAATCAGTTGAACTGTTCTGATTGTCTGTAGCCTTTTGTTTTGTCTGTATGTTGGGCCCAGAGGAATTTATATGAGTATTGGATTGGGCAACAACGGGTTGTCAATACGAGCTCGTATGAATCCTCATCTGTGGGATTAATCCGAACGACCCTGGAGGTAGGGTTCTGAGGGATTATCCTAAAGCACGTAGGTCAGCTGTGCTTATCTGTGTTTGTTGCTCTCTCGAAGAGCTGGAGGGATAAGGATTTATATGATTATGTTGAAGAGATAAGGGTGATAGACCCACCAAATATTAGTTTCTGCCTTATGACTTGAATGTGATATCTGATATGTCTGTTAGCCTGATTTGCTCGTTCTATATGCTCTGAACTGTTATTGAAATCACATTCTTGTCCCATTTGTTGATATGCCTGTTGTTTGGAACTCCTTGCTTCTTCTTCATGCCATAAATTTTACTGGGTCAGTGGACTCATGATTTCATAATATATGTAGGTTCACAGACCGTGGATTTAGTGTCTGAAACCTAATGTTAAGATACGATATCCACTTGGGAATTGGTGTATATAAATATGTACTTGGACAAGTACCGTTTGATGTAAGATTTCTTAAGAATGTATAGATTGTCGGCTTGTAATAGTGAGGATATCCAGATGGGATATTTTGGCTTAGTTAAGTTCCCGTTTGAACCATGGATACGTTTAGCCTGTAAATTGGATTTTGTAATGAATTTTGGAGATCTCAGTCTATAAATTTGGAATATTAAATTTTGAGATTGTATTTTAGAATTTTAATGACCCGCAAATGGTAATTTGTTGTTGAGATACGCAAATGGTAATTTGCACCCATCATAAATACGTTGTTATTGATTTGTACTTACTGTTCAACTCTACATTTAGCCTTTTTTTCCTTTCAATCAACAATATGGCCATTCTCTTAAATTCTAATTAATTATAGAGATGGCCATTCTATTAAATTACCTAATAAATACGCATGGGCTCCATGATAAAGGGAATAGATCTTATGTGCAAGATAAGTTAATTAATATATTCTAAATTCATAATATAAGAGACAATAATGTGAAATATATTTTCACAACAAAATATTCAAAAATTTTATGACTACACAATGTGTAATGAAATCAATTTAATTTCTCACTAAATTGTTTTAAAAAAAAATCATAAAAAGTATGCCTAATATTATTTGATTAACTAGTTGACTTAGCCGGTGGTTGTTTGAAGAGACCTTTGATGAATTGGGCACTAAGCAAATCATTTGTATCGCAGTTGATTAGCACGAGCTATCAATAAAAAATAAAATATTTATTTTAGTATTTCAAAATTCCTCGTCTTTATTTTTTTTTTATAAAATAAAAATGGAATAATTACCTAAAGACTCCTCGAGGTTCGGTATAATTATCAACACGCTAGTTGAGATTTGGATAATTATCATGACACTACATGAGGTTTGTTAGTTATTATTACACTTCTCTTAAAATTCTAAATATTACAAATAGACATTTTAGATAAGAGAGTGTAATTGTAATATATGCATACAGTCAGGAAGTGTAACTGTAATATGTGTATGCATTCAAGGGATGTAATTGTAATTATCAACTTATATAGAAAGACATGTCGAAGGCATGAGTTAGTGTTGGCCGTGATACCTCACAAGGAACATATGCAATGGGAGTTGTTTATCATTTAAAATCGTTATTTCTCACTTGACTTTACTACACCGTAATCCTTATTTAAACTAGTAAAATTTATGACTTGATGCAAATGAAGAATAGGGATCAAGTCTACTCACGAGCCTGATGATTCGGCTCAAAAAATGTTCGAATTTGAGCAAAATTTGAGCTTGATTTGTATAAGTTTTAAGCTTAGTTTGAGTCAAATAATACTCGTTCGCAGGTTTGTAAACCAACTCGCGAGCCCATGTTTTTTTTCATAAAATTATGTTATGTATAAATGTATAAATAATTAAATGAATTATTTAAAATAATTAAAATTTTCAAGCTCGAGTTCAAACATATTGTTTGACCACAGAAAAATAATTGAGCTCGGGCTCCTATACTTTGTAACAAATTAAGCCAAATGAATCGAGTCGAGTCAAGCTCGACCACAAGCTTGAGCTTTTTCTCAACTCGTCGACCTCCAGCTTGAGAATCATGCATTTAATTAGTTCGAGCTCAAACCTGAAAAATAGTCAAAGCTTGGCCCAACTTGACTCATTTGCATCCACACTTTTGAAATTAGTTACAAACAATTTTTAGTCCCACTATCACAAAAATATGATAAGTACGATAAATCATGTATTTATCTCCCTAATAGTTTACTCCAATTTTCAAATCAAACCTCATTTCCTAATACAATAAAATTAAAAAAAAATCACAAATGAAATTGACATAACTTTGCCCTGTAATTTCAAAATATCATAATACAGTGTTATCGAGTATATATTGAAGCTTCACTACTATTTTGATTTATTAATTTCTCAAACGGGTTTCTTTAATATTTTCTTCATTTATAAAAAGTAGAATAGATACACAAGATAAAAGTTAGTAGCAATACATATATATAATTTGTAACACCCCATGATTTCTCAAATTAAAATTTTCGAATCATTGATTTCGTAAATTAAATCGATTTCAAATAAAACGAGAATGAACTAATTTCAAGAGATTTTTTCACACCTGAAAATAATTTCCTCGTTTACACCCCGATATTTTGGTCCAATACATTTTATTAAGCTTAAATCAAACCTAAATAAGATCTTAACTTTAATCTACCATTTTTACCCTTAATTACCATAATTAGTTAGTGTGATTGAAAGACATGATTTGACTAGTACCTAATCCACTATTTTTACCATGATTATTTAGAGACATGATTTGACTAGTACCTAATCCACTATTTTTATCATGATTATTTAGAGACATGATTTGACTAGTACCTAATCCACTATTTTTACCATGATTATCTAGAGATATGATTTGACTAGTACCTAATCTACTATTTTATCATGATTATTTAAAGATATGATTTGACTAGTACCTAATCTCCATGATAGTTAGTGGAGTTGGTAAAATTATGACTTGTTTAATTTAACAAAACATGGACCAAGTAAATTGCAAGCACTCACACTATAAATAGAGAAATTGAGGTTTGAATAACACCATCAAAATTTTGAAAAAAAAAACAAGCATACCATTTTTCATTTCATTCCTTCATCCTCTCGGCAACTTAATTTTCTAGCAAGCACATACACTTAAATTTATTTTAGAAAACAAGAAGAGTTTTAAGGGAAATCTAGGTGGTGATATCTTCAATCCTCCGGTAAGTTAAGATTTCGTTATTTTTATGATTTTAGTAAGTTGTAACTTAAGATTAATCTAGAACTTAATATCTTATGTCTAGACGTTGATTTTTCGGATTTACTCGGTCTCTAGCATCTTAAGCTCCGGATGACAAGTAAGACTTATGGAACTCGTACTCCTTTCGTATGCTTACACGTTCTTCTTATTCGTGCTTTATTCATTGCCTATATTGAGCTTATGATGTTGTTGATCATGTCGACATACTTGTTATTATGAGCTTTGTAATACCGTTATTGTGTTTCTTGATATTCCAAGCTCACTATCCTTGAAAAGATTAATCCAATGCTTATTAAACTTTCTAATCATGATTCGATCATCTATGGATATAGACTAGGATATTTTAAGACTGAAAATAAAAAGAAATGCAAGATATGGATTTAATAAAAGACTTGAATGTTTAAAAAAGTAAGAAAAATCAGTAGTCACACGAATAGCTTTTTCCAGCACAACCTTTTACTTCTTAATCACCAAAACTTCACTTTTACTCATCCGAATGACTCATATAATATACCGTTGAAAATATCTTTAAGTGTAGATAACATTAGGATTTTGATTTACTCAAAAATATAAAAAAACTATGGCCAGAAACATCCATAGAACACGACCCGCCAGATTTTCGAGAAGCTGGATGGAATCTACCTTGATTTTCATTTTCAAAAAAATTTAAAATCAAACTTTTCCTTACCGAATTATCTCGAAAAAATATACTATTAGAAAGAATTATCGAGTCTAGTTAATTACGGAGTTAAAATATGAATTTTCACTCATTAAGATGAAATTTTTAAAATAATCGAGAAGTGAACTAGAAAAATATTGAGTTTGAATTGTTTTGATATTTTTTTTAAGAAATATCTTTAAATTTGAAACTCCACACTTTTTCACAAAAAATTATTTTTATTCAAGTGAGATTTTTACCCGATTTTCAAATAAAATAAATTTTAAAATTTCAATACTTCTAAATGATTCTTTCATATTTTTCCCCCCTTAATAAGATAAAGATTTCAAATGAAAATTCCTCTAGTCCATAGTCCATTTCCAATTTATTTGTCCTTTACAGTCTATAATCTCAATTTCGATCCATTTGTTCTCTATAATCTATGATTCCAAATTTTGATTCAATTGATTGATATGATTGACTGTGTTTTCGAATTATTCATTATGATTGGTCAATCAAATATGTGCCAAATGGCTTCATGATTATAAGATATGTTTGAGTGTCCCGTTTTTTATTAGCCTCATGACAAGCAAGCAAGTTGGGCCCTGAGGATTTTTAGGAGTATCAAATTGGGCAACGCTGGGTTGTCGGCTCGAGCTCTTGTAAATCCCTGCAAGTGGGGTAGTTCGGATGACCCTGGAGGTAGGGTTCTGAAGAGCTATCCTAAAGCACGTACGTCGGCTGTGCTTTACTATTTATAAGTTGCTCCTTTGGGAGTTTGGAGGGATAAGGAAATTTATATGATATATGTTGGAATTATAAGGGTGACAGACCTACCAAAAATATTTGCTTTAGCCATACGACTTGAATGTGATAAATGTTATTGATAAATGCTTGATTTGCTCGTTTTGTTCATTCTAGTTCGTTTATGAAAATCACATTCTCGTCTTGTTATCGATATACCCGTTATTTGGAACTCTCTCATTTCTATTCCTATGCCATAAGTTTTACTGGGTCAGTGGACTCATGATTTCACCATATTATGTAGGTTCGTAAGCCATGATGACTAACTGATAGCTCAAGTTTGATCGAGTTAGTTTCTTTTGAAATTGTATTAAGTATGAATTTTAGCCAGTTCGGACCTTTGAACTCATAAGTTGTATTGTTATGACAGCTTATAATAGATAATTAGATGCTTATGTATTATGGACTACTTTATTGTCTCGAATGATATTTTGAGATTTTAGTTCAAATCAATTTGAAATATTATCTTGGGATTTTAGTTGGAATTGTTCTCGTTAGTTCCTGTATTTGAGTTCTAGCTCGTTTTAGTTAGCGAGTAGCATCTCGGGTCGCGGGGCGGAATGCCGTCGTGACACAGGGCATTACATAATTCATATAATCTGTAAATAATTATATGTACGTGTTAAATATGTTACACACCATTTGATGTAATGCCCCGGATTTCTAGAGCATCCGTTCCTAGGTCCGGGTCACTACTCTTGAACGGAAAACTAACTAATAACCGTAATTAGAAAATTGCAAAGCATTCATAACTTAAAAACTCAAACATTCCATAATTCATGACTAAAACTTTTTCCAAGATACAACATGAGTTCCACAAAATACAACTAATCGTACTTAAATTCTTACAAGCTCTACTAAGCTTTTACATGGTCAAAATACATAAATCAAAATACCAAATGCTATTTGAGCTCTTCATAATCTCAATCCATCAAGTCAATTTTCTACATGGTAATTTGAAGTCATGAGTCCATTGACCCAGCAAGTTCACGGTATAGGAGAGACGAATGGGGTATAACAAAGGAAGCAAGAAGCCAACAATGATCATGACAAAAAAAACCAAACATGAATGTGATTGCAACAAATGAAATTATAAGGACGATTATATGAAACGAATAGCTCGAAATAATATCAAATTCATGTTAATCTTATATATTGCTGAAACTAACGTTTGATGGGTCTGTCACCCTTATAATTCCAACAAAACACATATGTGCCCTATCCCTCCAATTGCTAACCCGAGCGGCTGCTCGAGTAACACACACATATTTTGAAGCACGGCCGACCGCGTGCCTCGAATAGCTGTTTGGAATCCTAACTCCAGGACTCCTCCGTTCTACCCAACATATAGGAATTCTTAGGAATTCGAATTAACAATCCAACATTGCCCAATTCAAATCACATAAGAATTACCAAGGGCCCAACATATCATGCATATAGGTTTAAAGCGAATAAACGAACATAAACAAACTTATAGGGTTCAATCAATTACATATGCTCATATCGAACGAATTCAAGAAAAACAGATTCGATTATCAAATAGGTTCAATGATCGGATTGGACATTAGACCGTGGACTGCAAAAAAGTCATTTTCAAACCTTAAAAGAGTTCAAAGAAGTGAAATATAAGTTTGAAATCGAAAAATGAAGTCAAAACGTAGAAATTCCGTCACTGGAATGGGCGCTTAAGCGCTCGTACGGGCACTTGAGTGCCAGAATAGTGTTTCTTGCTATGTTTTTAGGCGCTTAAGCGCTCAAACAGGTGCTTAGGCACTCAATGCTCTGGAGTCAGGCGCTTGGGCGCATAGTTAGCGCCCAAACGGTGGCCGAAGCCAGTGACTTGGGTGCTTGGGTGCCCAAACTGGCGCTTAAGCGCTCGGAAAATTTTTTTTTTTTTTAAAACCTTATAATAGCAGAGGACTGTGTGTGAAGAAATTAGACATAGTTTGTACTAACCATCATTGAGTTTTCTAATTTTTAAGTTTAAAATCTAACTTTTCGTATTTTAAAGAAAATATGTTATAAAACCATAATTTTCATAAAAATCAAATTTTCAGAGAATCCCTTTGAAATATAATCTTATAAAATCCAGGTTTTAAGGAAACATTGGAAAATTTACAAGTCTCATCAAAAGAAACATAGCCACGGTCAAAAATCAATTTTTTTTAGGTTTTGTTCGAGTTCTCCATCATCCATTATCCAAATCCATTTCAAGGCTACAATGATGATAACAACCATGCTTAGGGGTTCAAGGAACATCATTTCAAGAATATTGAGCTTACGAGCACAACAAATCATCGAATTCAACTTAATTAAGCTCAAACTAGCAATTTAAGCATGCCGACATGGATTTTTTGGATATTGAAGCATAAGATCAATGAAGAAGTGAGGAAATCATGAAACTTACCGTAGGTCCTAAGTCTCCAAAGGTTAGAGTAGATAGTTTCAAATTTGAAGGTTAGCAACCTAAACCAAAAATTGAAACTAAGCATATTAGACTAATACATCATTATTTCTAAAATCTCTCAATGAACTCAAAATTCTTACCTCTCACCGTACACACACTTGAGGATGTAATCCTCCTACTCTTTCCCCTTTTCCCTTTTAGCAAAATGGTTGATGATAATACATAAACTTATAGTGTTTTTCTTAAAATATGAATGTATATGTGTGAATAGGTGCTTATATGTATAGAAAGATTTAAGGGGAAGTAGAAGAAAAATCCAACTTCAATTGGCTTGCTATTTATAGAGTTAAACAAGGACTTACAAGCAAAATTAAGAGTTTGAGGGGCTAGTTTATAATTTTGGCCAAGGTAGTTGGTGGCCATGCTTGTGGCCATGTCATAAGGTGGAGTTGGTTGGGAAGCCATACCTAAGAAATTTATACGAATATATTTTTTATTATTAAAGAAATTCATTATGAATGTTTTGTATGTTGTCTTACTTAAAACTCATAATCTTCATATACTATATGAATAAGCATCAAACTAATATACCTAAAATTACTGAAAAAGTAGCTTGCAATTATGGAAAATAACAATTTACATTACTTACTTAATTCAAATTTATGTGTTAAGAATATAATCTTATGCAAATTATTATAGTTTAATAAACTTAAAAATTAAGGAAAAAATCATCCAAAAAAAATATTATTTTATTTAATGAGAAATTAAAAAAAAAAAACCATATTATAACATGAAATTAGCAAAAATCATAGAATACAAATTATAAATAGAATCAGATTACTATACGATTAGCAAAAATTCTAAGATTAAAACGTCAAATTTTCTTTCGTAAAACACCCTGATTCATAAAAATAACTAAAAATATTAGATACACAAGAATATTGCAAAATTCATAAAAGAAGTAATAATAATAAATAAACAACTTAACCAATAACATTAGCGAAAATTATAAAATAAAAATATATAGGAACCTCATTATAATATGATTAGCAAGTGTTCCAGGATGACTTGAAAATGTACTTTAAAATTAAGAATCAAAATTTCTTGCAAAATTTATCTTGATTCAACAACAAATAATCAAAAAATTTGTCAAATACATATAAATATTATAGAATTCATAAAAAATATTAAACAACTCATTCAATGATGATTGTATAGAGATGGAGAAGAAATGAAGACTAAATGTCTTTATATTTTTAACAAAATTTGTATTTGGAATACAAATCATAATAAATATAACAATTACTGAATTATTTATATTGTTTCTGAATTTTTGGAATTAACCCTGCCAATTGGATATGAGAAGCAATTATTTTGTTTGAAGAAAGTTTGACTCTAGAAAGGTATTCACAGCCTGGAAAATTTATGCTTGGTTCATAGAGCTCGTTTGGTGGGAACTATTACATAGGATTGATCTATAATCCATATTAATTGGACGTTTAGTTGACATATTTAGAGCCTATGATTAATAAGTGGCTCTTGGATCACAGATCACATGCTAGGGGCCGGATCCATAATCCAAGGATTATAGATCTTTAGGATTAATGAAGAAAAAAACAAATTATCCATAAAGAATTAAAATGAAATTAAATCAAACTCTAATATATAATTTATGAAGGGATAAAAAAACAATTATAATAAAATGTGAAGATCAATTATGATATTTTATCAGTTATCACAAGAATCCATTACATGAACTAAACAATGAATTGAATAATATATGAGATATTTTTATTTCAAATCCATGTAAGCAAACATATTATAAGATTGCATTGATATGTATTCTAGAAAATATATCATTTACTTTGTCTAACACATCTAATCCTATCGTAGAAAGCAAATGAGCCTAAGAGAATAATTGTATTGAATTTCAATTGGTTTTACAGTTGTTAGAATATAATTGTATACAATTCAAATTTAAAAATTCAATATAAGTTTGATTATTAATCTAAATCATGTTTCCACATAATAATATATTTTAATTTAATACTTTATTGGCCTAATTATGTATGTGTGTAAAGGGAAAATAACACACAACTTAATTAAATTATGTAATAAAATATAAAATTTGGAATATCAAACAATATAATTGCAAAAAGATATGAAAAGAAAAACTAATGAGGATTACTATGAATAATTCTAGGGAAGTGATACACGAGGATGAGAGACACATGTTTGGAAAATATATATATATATATAAAGAGATAAAGAAAATTTTAATATTTACATATATAAATAAAATATGGAAGGAATCACATTTAATGCTTCAAAGTAACTGAAAAATCAAGATGAAATATTCATATGTGGCAATCTGAATAAATACAAACTTGTCCACTCCTTAATCCACGTAAGAGAGAAAGATCAAATCATGGAATGGATTCTATTTACAACAAGACAATATTTTAACAGAAAGGGGGAAATTCTAATTACATTCCAACTAAACATAATTTAATTAAAAACTTTAAATAGCATTATTTTGTTTTCTCTTGTAAAACGTAAACCACCAACAAACACACAATTCTCATTCCTCTTTTCCTCAACTCACTTTTCCTCACTTTTTTCTGACTTTTTCCAGAAAACTCAAATATATGAAAAAAGCATCCCATTCAATAGCAATGGAAATTCCAAATTTCTTACAAATATGATGCTCAAGACGCTTAAAACTTCAAACGACACTCACATAATCTGAATATAATCTATTGAATGTTTATTTCTATTCTAAAATTTACAAAAGTATTAATCTGTGCTTCAATATTTCCTAATAGTATTAATAGAGAACTTCGTCCGATGAGAGATGACAAATTTGCCGATATCTTTTTGTGGGTTGGGGATGAATTTCTTCCGTGGCAAAATAGAGCACTTTGGGTCTTCTATTTTGATCCGTCTTTTATCTTCTATTCTGTTAAAAGATACTTCTCATGTGTATGGCATCTGCAATTTTGTATTTTTTGTAACAAAAGATTTAATACACTTAATATGTATTTAATATATGAAAGAGGAAATGAAATATTATTTTTGAACAGAGGATTTTTACATTCGTGTTGATATTGTGTGTGTATTCTCCTTTAGACCTCCCAATCAGGCATCTGGTCAAAGTGTAGTGGGATTTTTTTTAGAGAGAAGCGATTGCATTCAATCATACATTACTATTATTTCATGAATATATTTTAAAAATCAAATATAAGAACTAAATACAATTCAAATATCAATACCACCATTTGATAAATAAATACTGCTATACAGTAGAGAAACACTCACACGCTTGCAGAGGGACTAGAACCTTACACCTCTCTTATGAAAAGAGAGAGGTGATGCCACTTTGTCCAAAAGAGTGTGGTAGTGTAATGGGATTTTAAGTGTTCTAGTTCTCTACTTAAGGACCTGAAATTTCTGCTTTCTTGAAAATGATTACAAAAATAAAATTTCATTTAGAAATTTGATATGAACTAAAAAAGAAAATATAAAATATTACTTTAGTATATGCACAATACCTCTATAGGAATCTCTGACTGACACAGTTTTCTGTGCAAAAGAAATTGTATTTGCATAATATTTTGCTCTATACAAACTTATTCGTGCGACAGTATTCCTGTCTATGAATGCATATTTATGTTGCCAATTTTATGTGATATCGTAAAGGTGATCATCGAATATATTCCTCACAATTTTTTCAAATGTTACACATGCTCTTATTAAATAAATGGTATTATAATTACTTGTTTTTTGCCTACCAACAAATAAAAAAAAAAGCACACAAATGTTTCATTTACAAATATAGAAAATCAAATAAGCGAAGACTATATGGCAATCAGGTATTAAATTTTGTACATACACCTATAATTACATAAATTCAACGGGCACAACACCGCGCGTAGCGCGGTGCGCCCTTTCTAGTAATATATAATACTGATTCATTAATTTGTTGTATATGTGGTGGAAGATAAGTTTCAAGTTTTTAACATAATAAAATTTTTTGAAAATAATCATATCTTAAATCCAAATACAGAATTAATATAACAACAAATATATCCACATCATTCAAATTATTGACAAAAGAAATATTAGACTTTATGCATATTATAAAATGTAAATCGATTAATCCCTTGAACTAATTTAAATATTCTTAGTGTTAGAAAATGGAGCTTGGACCTAA
>JACFYI010001436.1:487050-503279 GCA_014898755.1 Handroanthus guayacan | reverse complement strand
AGTCCAAACAAGGAATGTAGGTTACTGCTGCGTTTGATTTAGTATTTGGCTAACCGCCGTGAGATTGGCCATCTGGGATTACGGAATTTCAAGGTTCTTATCTTGCCTTTGATGTATAAAACTAAGTGAGATTGCTTTATATGTCATATTCTTCAATCTTCTGTTTGATATTTTTTACTATAGTAGCTTTAGCTATTTTTTTTCTCACAATTTCCACCATTTCAAAACCATTTTCATCTATATCTTCATCTTCTCCCACAATTTTTTTGAGTGGTTCATTTTTTCCCTTTTCTTTTTCTTTCTTTTCCCTTTTTTGTACGCAAAATTAAAGTAAAACCTTTGATCTTACACCAACCAATACACAAGGGCAACTCTACACCCAAGCAAGTGGGGTCACTTGACCCCACTTAAAAAGAAAAAAAAATTATTATATATATTATCACCAATAAATTTGCTTTTTGATAGCTTACATATGCATTTGACCCCATATTTAAGTTTTCAAGATCTTTAATTGACCCCAATTTTTTTAGATACAATATATATATTCATAAGCACATACATATATACAAACACAAAATATATATCCTTCTAATTTCTTCTCATATATAAATATTTCAAATTCATACAAAATTGTAATAAACTTCAATTTTGATGCAGAACTCAAACCAAAACTACTAAATCTCTGAAATCATAACACCATTTCTTGGTGCAACACGCACGACGCATACAAACAAATAGAGAACTCAACTTAAAATTTATATTACTCCAATCATAGCATATTTTTTGGTAGAACACTCACTGCATGCACACGCGCACACACACATACAAATACTAAAAAACTGAACCTAAAATTAGTAAGTTTCTCCAATCGCAAAACCATTTGGTGGTACAACCCCAGCACCATGCAAACACAGGCAAAAAACTTAAAATTAGTAAATTACTCCAATTGCTAAAAACCATTTTTTCTAATTGAAACTCCACATAATACACAAAGCTACAGATATATTTAAGCACAAATGCATGTTAAAAACAAAAGGTTAGATGTTCTCTTTCCTTCAAATATTTCAAGCTCCATGATAAACAATAAAAAAAGAAAAGAAAAGAAAAGATTGCATAAGTTTTTATTCTCTTGAAATGTTGCACAGTAAAATCCAATTCGTCTGAATTTCTTTTGCTCAAAGACCCCACTGAATTTGTGAGGACATGGCAGGGGAATTGGCTATCAAATTCAAAGGAGTAAATTGTAAATGTAGCCTTCACTATTCACAATCTCAAGTATGAGATTGACAATATCTACCTTGAAGAGAGATTCCAATCTTTGCTAATCTGGTAAATAGTGAGGGCTGGGAAATTAAAGAGAGCCAGCCTACTTCGCTAATCTCGCATATATCAAAGTGAGATTAGCAAAGTTTACATGCCACAATTGAAGATAATCTTCTCAATCAAAGAAACAAGGAATATTGGAAACTGTAAAAAGCAAATTAAGATTAAAACTAGTTATACGTGTTTTGCATCCATAAACGTTTTCATTTGCATACATTTGGATAAAAATATTATTTTATGCAATTTAAAATAAAAAAAGAAAATGATTTTACTGAAAAACAATCATCCAACAAGGTACATATATATTGGAGAGCGTACATGAAATATATATACAAAACGTGTAAACGTATCAATCACATATTACAAGCACGAGAAAGAAGGGACGAGAGTCTGTATTCCAAAATGGTGTTTTATCTCCTATTCCATGCTTTAAATGTATACCACATATATTAAATATTTCCTTATAAAAATATTTAGTAATAAATGCAATACACGTAGTATGCATTTAAAGGCATGATATAGGAGATGGATCATAAGAGATCCTATCTCGAGAAATAAATGTGCAAATATAAGTTTAATATAATTGAATCAATTTAATTTCACACAGTTGTCCCACTAAAGAAAATGGTACGATGAAGTATAATTTTAAGACAAGAAACGGCACAAAAAGTGACAACAATAAATTTTGGTCCACAACCGAAAATAACGCCACGTTTTATTTCCTGGGATACAGGAGGACATTTGTGGTGCAGAAACAGTACATATGTGGGGTAGAATGAAACAATCATTACATTTGTGGTGTAGAATGAAACAGTACATATGTGGGGTAGAATGAAACAATCATCTAACAATACAAGACACATGCATATGTTGCCTGATGTGACTCAAGCTATTTAACACCACGTATGTGGGGTAGAATGAAACAATCATTTAACAATACAAGACACATGCATATGTTGCCTGATGTGACTCAAGCTATTTAACACCACGTATGTGGCGTAGAATGAAACAACCATTTAACAATACAAGACACGTGCATATGTTGCGTGATGTGACTCAAGCTATTTAACACCACATTTTGTTTCCTATGATGAGACGAGAGAAGTATATGTGTGGTGTCGAATGAAACAACCATTGCAACGCCCTCGGGATTCTAGTACACTTTTACCTTAGTTTTCGTAATATTATTCACATACAAGGGTAATCAAATTAAATATTAAAATCAACATGAACACAATTATTAGAATAAACTGATATTAAACTTAGCTTAAAATTCACACAATGTACAAAAGTGACATACTATCACTATTATACAAGCCGTAATTTACATAACTACTAGAGTTTCAAACTTACTAAATACAAGCTCAACTATTACACAATTCGACTTGTAGTTCAAGATAAAAAGAAAACATCTTTTCAATCTATTCGATATACTCTCCAAACACCAAGGGGCGTTTACTTTGGGAGTTTAGGTTTATGAAGGTTTGGTTTGTGAAAGGTTTATGTGATGGTTTAAGTAGGAAAGGTTAAAATTGGTGTAGTGTTTACTCTAATGATTACTGATAGTTCATCTTAAATTGTACAGATGGTTTACTTCAATGATTTGGATTATGGTAGTTTATATCCTTAAATTACCCAAACACCCTCATATTTAAATATTGCAATAGAATATTTGAACCGAAACGTATGAATTTTGAGCCTCGGCACATGTGATTTTAACTTTGTGCAAATTAAATTAAACAAATTTATGTCTCAGCTCAAAAATCTTATGCGTTGGCTAAAAAATTTACGTAATAACAGTAACTCTTTTGCGCTGCAACTTGAAACCCTTGAGATCCAGCCCAACACATGTTTCTTTTGGTTTAGTTATGATATAAAACGGGCATTCTGTCAGAAGCACTTCATTGAGCAGCCATACCAAGAGACATTCCAAACCAAAGCAAAGGAAAATCCCTTCTATCGCTTCGCAACGAACAAAAAGTCTTTGTGTATTCAAACAAGCTATTTACACTACATGAATATAAGTATGTTTGATGCTTCTCTTGGTTTGTTTTAAGCTCAGGATGATGAAGACCTTTCTTTTCAACCATACAAACGCAGCCTTCTTCTTCATCTTCACCTTTTTCTCACTGTAAACCCAGCTGTTTGGTCTTCTTGCTTTTTCTTCAGAGAACATCCACCATTGGACAGAGAAGAAATGAGTTTTTGCTTTTTATTAGAGTTTGATGGCAAAATGGTAAATATCTCTTCAATCATGGGATTAAAATGTAAAATAACATGAAGGTTTATTTAACCCCCAAGATAATCGCCCAATTCTGTGGGTTTCAGCCCACCTGCATTAACATTTCTATACTCGGGCTTGGGGGGTTGGCCCGGGTCTGGAGACTTCCAAAGTAAACATTAGTTTACTTGGGTTAAAATGGCCCAAACTCAAGTTATCTGTCAAAGTAAACTGGGCCTAAGGTGCCAGTGGCCTACAAGCCACCTGCCCAGAGCTTTATCTATTACAAAATATACATGGATTGTGAATTCAATACGTATGCCGTGGTCATTTATTATAAATGAAAAAACAAAACACAGGCACATTTTTCTCCAAATATAGGTAACATAATGAAATAAGTCTATTAACTTAGTAAAGATCATGAACAAGATAAACTAAGGAAATAAATGAAATGTTTTTAAGCACAATCAATCGATCATCAACACAAATTTTTTACATTCATAGTGATATGAATTTTTCATGACAAATTGTTCAAGCCATAAATCAAATTTCGAACTTTAATATAAATGTCAAAATTCAATAGGCTGAATTAGTTATTTGGTGGATCTGTCATCCTTATATCATCAAAATATAATAAATTTCCTTATTCCTCCATCTATACACCTCTCGTGGCTGCCTGAAGTAGGCTATTTAAACATTAGGCACGATCGATCGCATGCCAAGCATAGCTATTTGGAAACCTACCTCCAAGTTTCCTCCTAGCTACCACAAACATTAGAGAAGTTCCAGGGTTAAGGTCGACATGCTGTAACGCCCAACCTATCCCCCTGAGATTTTCAATGCCTAACATTCATGCATTTAGGTTGACAACAGAGAATATGAACTTTTGAGCTGTCAAGAAATCACTATACAACAATAAAAATCGAATAATTGGGTACAAAATTTAGTATTTGAACCTGGGATATAAGATTTTTATTTGAATCATCATAATAGCTTGAAAAGATATGAGATGTGATTTTTAAGAAATTATTTTGGTAAAAAAATATTAAGTTGGCCTAGTTCTATGTGTCCTTGTTGCGGCAGTTAATTTCCTGAATAATTTAAAAATATATCCCAATGAGTTAAAAATCATATTTAGCTCTATAAATATCTAGACTCGACAAGCTTTCTAATGGTGGTCTCTAATTGATGATCCAACGATTGGATTTTCATTTATAAATTTTTAAATTAACCCAAGTGTAACGCCCCGAATCACGATAGCACATCCGCCTAGTAATCTGGGACATTACTCGCAGTCAGGCAGGCATACATGCTAAAACCAAAACAGGAATCGACATGCTCAAATCAAACTAAATCCATCAAAAATTTATTCATACCAAAATTGTTCATACATATTACATATCTTTCCAAAATAAGCTCAACTATCTATACACGGCCCAAAAGTTCAAAAATCTAGTTGAACTAAAAATTTATAGCTTAAATACAGAATCCAAAAGAAACATATACTAATCAAGCTCACATCTTCAGTTGATATTCTATGTCTTAAGATCCTACATAATATATTATAAAATCATGAGTCACACGACCCAATAAAACTTATGGTAAGAGGATAAGAGCAAGAGAGTTCCAAACAATGAGCATATCGACAACAGGACAAGAATGTGATTTCAATATACAATTCAAAATAATTCAGAACGAACAAATCAAACTGTTAACAAGAATATATATCACATTCAAGTCATAAGGCAGATACAAGCGTTTGGTAGGTCTATCACCCTTATATCTTCAATGTAATCATATAAAATCATTATCCCTCCAACTCTCGAAAGAGCAACAGATACAGAGAAGCACAGCCGACATACGTGCTTTTAGAATAATCCCTCGAAACCCTGCCTCCAGGGTCGTCCAGATTAATCCCACAGATGAGGATTCATATGAGCTCGTATTGACAACCCGTCGTTGCCCAATCCAATACTCATATAAATCCTCAGGGTCCAACAGACAGTCAGAATGGTAGGCTATGATCAGTCAGGACAGTACAATCATATCAGAATCAATGTGCTATCAACACATTTTGATTGACTACGAATGATAAAACGAACATTTCAGAAACTTAGTCAATCATTTCGTTCAAACAAACTAGGAATGGACTATAGACTAGAGATTTCATCGTTTTGAAAACTTAATCATACCTTAAAAAGATCGAATACGGACTCTGTTCAACCAAAAGAAGTCAAAAATGCATTTAAGGAAATCAGATCAGGCGCTTAAGCGCCGATTTGGGCGTTCCGGCGCCCAAACACAAAATTTTTTCAGTAAGCTGGGGCTTGAGCGCCCAAATGGGCGCTTGAGCGCCGAGCTTTTGGAGTTGGCCAACCTAGACCCGTGCTTGGGCCCGCGTTTTGAGCGCTTAATCACTGAGTCTCGGCCATTTTTTTGTTTTTTCGTCTTTTTATTTTCTTTTGATTTTTGAGGTTGTTTTATACCTATAAACATTTTTAAAACAACATTTTAAACTTTTGGTTAAATATTTTTCATTAGGTGAAAATCGAGTCAAACACAATATTTTTTCCGTATCATCCATTTTTGTTCATTTTTTTAGGTGCCCAAATCCATCTCACAGTCCATGGTCCTTAGTTCAATAACTCCTCCATGCTCAGGTCATAATTTTATTTGAACATTAGGCTCAAGATGTTCATGTCAATGGCTTAACACGCATATATATACCAAGATAACCATCTTCAATGGCAATGGAGTTCTCAATACACAACAATAACAACATGAACAACATACTTATAAGCTCAAAAATTGAATATCGCATGAAACATGAAATGGAGCATGGAATCAAGAACAAGAGGAGGAAAACCATAAGTCTTACTTGTTAGAGCTTCTAGGCTCGTCTTGATGATATGCTAGATGATCCAAAAGTTGAGTTAAACACCTAATAACCATTAAACCAAGTATTAACTCCTACATATTCATAACATAATCACTTATTCATTAAGCTAACATCAAGCCTACCAAGGTAGAGTGAGTATCCCCTAAAGTTCCCTTGAGTTTTTCCTTAAGAAAATATCAAAGATTGGGAAAGATGGGGCTGCCGAGAGGGTTGGGAAAATGAAGGAAATGGAATGCTTTTTCTGCAGATTTCTTGAGGTGAAATGGTTTGGAATTCAAGCTTAAGTCCTTCTTTTATAAGGTAAGGTTGGCATGCAAGTGGCGGTCAAAGATTTCCAAGCCAAATCCCATGAAAAATGGTAGGCAAAGTTGGCTAGCCATGCTGCCCCATGCAGCTGATTGAAATCTGATTTTTCTTGTTCCTCCCCCCCTCCCCCTTTTTAATGTTCAATTATTTGGGCTGGAATCTTGGGCTGACGTTTGGGCCGAAGTTAAATAAGTTTTGGGCCTCTTTTTGGGCTGAAAATATTGTAAGAAATCGGGGTTCCTACAAGATAAAACATTCCAAACGTGTGAAATTTATTTTTGGTATCAGATCATGCTTCGTTTTTCTTAAATCAAAATAGTCCGAGAAATTTGATGATTTGAAATTTTGCTTAGGGAAACTTGGGGTATTACACCAAGATTCTGCCACTAATTCTCATTATTTAGCATGTTGGTTTCTTAAGATAATTTTGGTCATATTTTTTCATATTTTCAGTGGTTCTCGAGCCTAACATCATCTACACTCGATAAGATTTCAAATAGTATATTTTTTGGGCTAATTTGATGAGGATAACTATGGTTTCAAAATTTAGAAAGTGCAAGTTATTGCAAAGTTTACTTTTGCCCCTTCCCTGTTTCCCGGTAAATCTGGCAAGCTTTTTTCTAGGAGTATTTTTTATCATTTTTCTCCATGGTTTTAAGTGATTTTTTATCTTAACACTATCCATACTTGATAAGGCTTTCAACTACTATTTTATGAATTTATTTGATGCAAGAAGGTCAAGATTCAAATTTTTTAAAATAGAGGGTATGACAAAAGACCTCCCCTGTTCTGGCCGAAGTGGCAGGTTGTGATCTAACGGTCTTTTTTATTTTTTTCCTTATTTTTGGGTGATGTTTCATCCTAACAATATCTAAGCTTGATGAGGTTTCCGATGATATGTCATATGAAATTTTTGTAGTAGCAGAAGTCGGGTCTCTTAAATTTTTAAACAAAGGTATGTGCACAAGGCAGTAGCTATCCGAGAGTAAGGTGATGGTTTTCAAAACTCCACTTATTTTATAAAATCATCTAGTTACTAACCCTAAATTTGATGATCCAATAAATCACTTATATCCACTAAGTTCACATTCATGATTCTCCTTACAAGAAGCTCAACCAAGTTCAACCAACATAATGGAATTTATTTCATTATATGAACCAAAGCAATTAAAGAACTAGAAGCAACCAAAGAACATAGCAGCTAGTTTATAATCATAGATCTTTCAAAGAGAATCATGAATCATAATATGAATAACAAGAAGTGGAGTTAATCATAATCTTAATCTTGTATAGATACCAAGAGTATCAAAATTTCCAAGTTAGTTCCTTAAGCTCTTCAAGTTACCTCCTAAACATCTAAAGGAAATAGACCATTTGACAACTCACTTAAATATGTTATAATTTTTTCAAAACTCAACTTAAACTTACCAAGCTAATTGATCAAAGAAAGAGGTAATATCCCTACTAGTTTTCCCTTATTTGGATGGTGAAATTGATGGATGAAAATTGTTGAAAAAAAAATTTTTTTTCTTCTTCAAGTTTTTGGCCACAAGAGGAAAATGAAGACAAGTGATGTATTTTGTTATTCTCTCATGTACAAATACATACATTAAGTGTATTTTTTAATAGTAGAGACAATGGCATTTTTGAAAATTTGTTAGAAATTTGTAATGATTTTAGAGGATGACTAAGTAGGTGAGTCAGCACTTAAGGTGTCAAGTGTTGGAGATAATTCTCATTTTTCAATCACATGACAATTATCTCTAATCCTTGTTTTCACCTTGAGTGTGTGTGTATGTAAGGATTTCATTTTTCATTTTTTTTAATAAAGTTGGATTTGGGCTTTGAAATTAAATATAAACTTTGGGCTTCACTTTTTGGGTCAAGTGTTCATTTATTTGAGCTTGAAACATTATTTTTGGGCTATATTTGATTGAAATAAAATTCTCGGCTAGTTGAAATATTTTCGCCATTTTAAGGTTTTCGGACAATAGCAATTAAAATTATCCAAAACAACGCTAGGGCCTTAAAATTTGAAACTAAGGGTTTGAAAATATCATTATGAAAATATTTGGGCCAAAATAAAATATTTTTGAAGTTGATAGGGTATTTTTAATAAATTTGGACCGGAAGAAATTTTTTGAAATGGAATTTCTTTATTGTGGAAATTTGGCCTTAAAAGAAATCGAAAAAATTTTCAGAATGAAAGGGAAATCATTTAAATAAAATCAAGGGAATTTTCGAGTTGTTACAATCATTTAACAATATAAAACACATGAAAGCATTGTTTGATGTGACTTAAGATATCTACAATAGTTTGAGAAGTCCAAATAGGTAAACTAAAATAATGGCCCCAAAGGTTTAAGAAATAATACAATAACCTCGGGGGGGAGGGGGGAGGATCCGAATCCCAAGCAAATGGATCGTCCTTGTCCTATCTGAATCCCAGTCCAATAGTTCAAACCATAACATGATTCATGTGACGTCATTCATAAGGTCATCCTATGACCATTCTGTACGATCATACTGTACTATACGTGAATCAGAATGATCATTGCAGAATATTATGAGGCACCATCGAACGACAAGGTCCATACACAAGCCAATAGGATGGATACTATAGATAGCATCAAGCAAAGCCCAACAAGATAGTCACTCATGCACTCATATGCTCTTTTGACTATATATAATTCACTTAACTAGATTCCACGAACATTCTCACCTACCTAGTTTTTAGGATAACACCTATCATAAATACATTGTTATTGATTTGTACTTACTGTTCAACTCTACATTTAGCCTTTTTTTCCTGTTAATCAACAATATGGCCATTCTCTTAAATTCTAATTAACTATAGAGATGGCCATTCCGTTAAATTACCTAATAAATACGCATGGGCTCCATGATAAAGGGTAGGCCTGTCAATGGGTAGGGTTTTACCCTACCCAGGCCCAACAAAAATAAAATTTACCCAGACCCATGCCCATTAAAAATAGATTAGGCCCAGACCCAGACCCAGACCTATTGAAAAATTTAGTATGGGCCTGGGTCGGGTACATACCCAATACAGACCCTATACCCATTACCCAAGTTGAGACCCTATACCCATTACCAAGTTGAGACCCATTTCTGTAAAGCAAAGCAGATCAGCAGAACAGAAGAGCAGAGCACAGCCGCCGCAGATATGGCATAACTGCAAAAGATGGCTCCTGAAAATTGAAAAATTCTCTACATTTGCGAAGATAATCTTCTGTCTTTCCGAGATTAAAGGTGAGTGTTTCATTTTAGGATTATGGGTTGTCCTTTAATTGTGTTTATATGTGACTTGATGTGTGTTTAAATCAAGCACAATTAGGATTTGGCCAATACTGATTCTTCTATACGGCCATGAATTTAGCTGTTATTCCTTATTGTACGCCTGTGTCTTTACATTAATGGCGGGTCGTGTCCCAAGAAGTAAAGAGATTTTTTATGACTAAAGCATTTTACAAATGAACACTTGAAAATGAGTTTGATAGATAGAAATTAAATATAGTCATACTTAATTGAATATATGACAAATAATATAAATTATACTCAATTGACAAGTAATATTTATCATACAATTTTTTCACTTACTTTAAATTGTATTAACAATCATACAATCACTGGCATAATAGATGTAATTTAATTTTTCTATAATTAATTTTTTATCACTAGCATTAGGGAAAAGAAAATGTTAGGCAATGGGATTATTTCTTTGTATTTTGAAGTTCTTTTGTTTCTTTTGTAGATTTTTTAATGTCGACTTCACATAGTGAATCTAGCCAACCTATTTATTTTGGTAGTGGTGATAATGAAGAAGTAACTAATCTACGTGGGTCAAAAAGACAAAAGTCAGTTGTGTGGGAACACTTTACGAAGGTTAAGGGTGTAAACGACATTGTGCAGGCTAAATGTAATCATTGTGAAAAGCTTATATCTGGTAATGCAGTGTATGGGACTACTCATTTAAAAAAGCATCTAAAAAATGCATGTCCTAAATTCAAGCTAGAGTTTGGAAGTGGATCAAGTAGAAGTCCTAAGATTGAGTTCAAATTTGACCAAGTTAAAAGTCGAAAGGACTTCGCAATTGCATGCATAAAACACAAGTATCCCTTCAACATAGCTGAACATAAGTACTTTGAATTGTTTTTGAATGGTTTGAACCCGGACTTTAAACTTCCTTGTAGAAATACCATTAGGAGTGATGTGATTGAGGTATATGAAGAGGAAAAAGTCAACGTTTACAAATTGTTGGATGGGTTAAGATGTAAAGTGTCTTTGACCACAGATATTTGGACTTCAGAGCATTCACGTACTGCATACTATTGTTTGACTGCACATTTTATTGATGATAATTGGGAGTTGCAAAAGAAAATTCTTGCATTTAGAAAGCTCCCATATCCTCATGATGGTGAAACGTTATTTATGTTCATGAAAGAAATGATTTTGGAGTGGAACTTGGAAAAGAAGATATTTTCTGTTGTTGTTGATAATGCTACGTCCAATGATGTTATGATTAGAAAATTGAAAAATTGGCTTGTTTGTGATTCGTTGATTGACTTTGATGGTGATTTGCTGCATGTGAGATGTAGTGCTCATATTTTAAATTTGATAGTACAAGATGGGTTAAGTCAAATTAGAGGGCTAATTGATAAAATACGTGAAACTGTGAGATACTTGAACAAGTCTTTTGCAGCGACTCAAAAGTTTGAAACCGCGTTAAATCAATGTAACTTGGAAGATAAGAAGCAAGTGGCCATGGATGTGCCAAATAGATGGAATTCAACTTATGAATTGCTTGCGACAGCTTTACCATTGAAAGAAGCTTTTTGTCGTTTACAAAGAATAGATAAGCACTATTTGTTTAATCCATCTGAATCAGAATGGGAAATAGCCAAAGCTGTACATGAGAGTTTAAAAATTTTTTATGAAGCTACTCGTCATTTTAGCGGTCGGAAGTATCCAACTTCTAATGTGTTCTTTCCTGATGTGTGTGAGATTCATCTAAAATTGATTGAGTGGAGCAATAGTAAACATGATTTTATTAAAAGGATGTCTTTGCCCTTGAAAGTGAAGTTTGACAAATATTGGGACGAGTGTTGTTTAGTTTTAGCTGTTGCAGTTGTATTTGACCCTAGGTTCAAAATGGATTTAGTTGAGTACTTTCATGCTAAAATCTAAGGTCAAAATTCTGGTTCATACAATCAAAGGGTTCGCGATGTTTTGGTTAATCTATTCATAAACTATGGAGGTAGTTTTATCCCTTCGACAATTGAAACTAATGTGGATGGTAGCTCTGGTGGCGAAACATGTGATTCTTTGAGTGATTTTGATAGATGGTGTGATACATCACGTGCTTCAATTAATTATAAGTCAGAGTTAGATATCTACTTAGAAGAGAGTAGGTTTCCACGAGCACAAACATTTAGCATCTTAGATTGGTGGAGAACAAACAGTCCTAGGCTACCCATTTTGGCGAAGATAGCACGTGATATTTTAGCAATTCCAGCTACTACCGTCGCATCAGAGGCTGCATTTAGTGTTGGAGGCCGTGTCATCGATGAATCATGTGCATGCTTGCTTCCGGATGTGGTAGAGGCACTAATAGTTGCTGATGATTGGATTGGATCCAATCCCTAAAAGAGGTATTTCTTTTATTTTTTTATTTTTTGGTTTTTAGTGATTTTATTAAGTTTATTAATATTTTCTTTCTTCACATTGTATTTTTGTAGTTTTATTAATGATACTAATTATTTTTTCATTCTTTTTAGTTCACAGGTTAGAGATAAAGTGATTTGAAAATCATTTTGGTTTTAGATGGAAATGTGCTAATGAGATTGATTTGCTAAAATTGAATTATATTGTTATAATTAGATGTGAAGAAATTTCTCATTGTATCGAGCTTTTGTATATTTGAATACAAATTAATGATATGTTTTGATTATATTTACTATATATTTTTCCTTGTTATTATTGCTTGTTATATTTGAATATTCTTATTTTTCATTTGTTAAGTGTGATTCATTTTTTTTATCTGAGAGTTGATAGGTTATTTAGTTTCTATTTATAAGTCATTTGTTAGTAAAATTATTTTTCAAAAGCATTGTATCAAGAAAATTTAATATTGAAATCACTTTAAAAGGTATTATGTCTACAAAATTCAGAAATTGCTCCTGAAAAGGAGAGAGCGAAAAAAAAAAAAAAGGGTCGGGCCTGGACCCGACCCGAAAATTTCGGGTCCAGATTATGGGCCCATTCTATGGACCCAATGGGTCTCAAGACCCATTGGGTAGACTATGTTTTGGGTATTGGGCTTTGGGGATTTTTTGGGTATGGGTATGTGTAGGGTAAAGCCCTACCCATTGATAGGCCTAATTAAAGGGAATAGATCTTATATGCAAGATAAGTTAATTAATATATTCTAAATTCGTAACATGAGAGACAATAATGTGAAATATATTTTCACAACAAAATATTGAAAATTCTTATGACCAAACATTGTGTAATGAAATCAATTTAATTTCACACTAAATTTTTTTAAAAAAAAATCATAAAAAGTATGCCTCATATTATTTGATTAACTAGTTGACTTAGCCGGTGGTTGTTTGAAGAAACCTTTGATGAAATTGGGCAGTAAGTAAATCATTTGTATCGCAATTGATTAGCACGAGCTATCGATAAAAAATAAAATATTTATTTCAGTATTTCAAAATTCCACGTCTTTATTTTTTTTTTTTATAAAATAAAAAAGGATAATTACCTAAAGACTCCTCGAGGTTCGGTATAATTGTCAACACACTCTCTAAGGTTTGGATAATTATTATTACACTACATGAGGTTTGGTAGTTATTATTATACTTCCCTAAAAATTCTAAATATTACAAGCAGAGATTCTAGATAAGAGAGTGTAATTATAATATATGCATACAGTCAGGAAGTGTAACTATAATATGTGTATGCATTCAAATGATATAATTATAATTATGTATCAGCTGAATTGTATGATAAGCAGTGTAATTATAGTTATTCAAATATTAGGAATGTTTTGGTGGTTATGATAAGCTTTAGTGATTATATCAACTTATATAGAAAGACATGTCGAAGGCACAAGTTAGTGTTGGCCGTGATACGTCACAGGGAACATATGCAATGGGAGTTGTTTATCATTAAAAATCGTTATTTCTCACTTGACTTTACTACACCATAATCCTTATTTAAACTAGTAAAATTTATGACTTGATGCGAATGAAGAATAGGGATCAAGTCTACTCGCGAGCCTAATGATTCAGCTCAAAAAATGTTCGAATTGGAGCAGAATTTGAGCAAAATTTGAGCTTGATTTGTATAAGTTTTAAGCTTAGTTTGAGTTAGTTTGAGTCAAATAATACTCATTCGTAGGTTTGTGAACCAACTCGCGAGCCCATGTTTTTTTTTTTCATAAAATTATGTTATATATAAATGTATAAATAATTAAATGAATTGTTTGTAAAATAATTAAAATTTTCAAGCTCGAGTTCAAACATATTGTTTGAATACAGAAAAATAATTGAGCTCAAGCTCCTATACTTTGTCACAAATCAAGCCAAATGAATCGAGTCGAGTCAAGCTCGATCACAAACTTGAGCTTTTTCTCGAACCGTCGAGCTCCAGCTTGAGAATCATGCATATAATTAGTTCAAGCTCAAACCTGAAAAAATAGTCAAAGCTCGGCCCCGCTCGACTCATTTGCATCCACACTTTTGAAATTAGTTACAAACAATTTTTAGTCCCACTATCACAAAAATTTGATAAGTACGATAAATCATGTATTTATCTCCCTAATTGTAATGCCCCGGGATCCCCTAATAACGAACAGACATACAAACACTAAACCCAGAAACGCTACTCGCGGACAAACTAACTAAAAACTTTAAAAACAGAAAATCCAACA
Organism: Handroanthus guayacan; assembly: GCA_014898755.1. Taxonomy (NCBI): domain Eukaryota; kingdom Viridiplantae; phylum Streptophyta; class Magnoliopsida; order Lamiales; family Bignoniaceae; genus Handroanthus; species Handroanthus guayacan. The sequence continues at coordinate 488,576 of JACFYI010001436.1, read as the reverse complement.
CTCATTCATAACTTAAAACCCAATAGCAGAAACTAACTAAAACGTAAACATAAAAATTTCATTAGATTCAAAGCTAAATACATCGAGTATTCAATTGTCATTACAAATCATTTGTTCAACCAACTACCATAAGATTGTTCGAACTAAAACCATTCATACGACATTTCTCATCTTACATAAGAGAACCAAATACACAAAATCCAAAAGATGGTAACGTCATGATTTACCAAATCTTACATACTTCGACTATGCACCTATAAAATTTTAAAACATAAGATCATGAGTCCACTGACCCAGTGAGTTTTGTGGCATAAGATAGGAATGATGGCAACGGAGATAAGATCAAGTTAAAGAGACAAATGAAATCATGCCATAAATGTGTTTGGCAACGAAAAGAGATGAACAAAGCATTATAACGAAATAGAAGATTCAAAATTTCTAACACATGCACGTTATCAAACATATAAGGCAGAAACAAACATTTGGTAGATCTATCACCCTTATAACTTCAACAAAACATAAACCTTATTCCTCCGATTTACATACTCGAGTTACACACATATCAAACTTTGAAATACGGTCGACCGCTTGTTTTGGAATAACCGTTTGGAATTCTAAACTCCAAAATTCCTCCGAGCTATCCTCCAAACAAGAATTCCAGGAGTTTGAATTGACAATTCAATATTGCCCAACTCAAATCATTTAAGAATTACCTAGGGCCCAACTTATCATGCCAATAGGTTTAGAGCAAACGAACGAATGTAAACGAACTTATAGAGTTCAATTCAAGCACATATAATCATATCAAACGTATTCAAAAAAGAAAAATTCGATTATCGAATAGGTTCAATGATTGGATTGGAAATTGGACCACGAACTGCGAAAAAATTGTTTTGAAACCTTAAAAGAGTTCAAAGAAGTGATATACAAGATTTGAATTTGATAAACAAGGTCGAAACGTCATAATTTCGCCACTGGAATGGGCGCTCGAGTACGCAGTTGGGTGCTCGAGCACCTACACAGTAGAAATCACCTCGGGTTTGAGCGATCAAATGGGCGCTCAGACACTCAAACACGAATTAGCTACTGAAATACGAGTGCCTGGGCGCCCATTTGGGCGCCAAGTGCCCAAATTTTTTTTTTTTTTTTTTTTTTTTTGAAAACTTCAAAAATTTTCCAACTTTTTTTGTAAAAGGAGTTCTATCAAAATCTTAGCCTAAACAATTTTAAAAATTAAAGAAAGTGATAAAAATTTATTTTTATCAAGTTTTATTTTCTCTTCAGTTTTTTTTTTTCCTTCTTAAATTTAATTCTATTTTCCAGTAGATAATCTGAGATCTTTTGTTTAAACTTTCGTAATAAAATTTTAGATTCTCAAATTTTTAAGAGTTTATATGGTTTTAAGTTCTATAAACCGATTTTTTTAACGTCTTTACGACCTATCCAAATGTCCATGGCTCCAAGTCCCTTTCCAAGTAACGGTATGTTCAAGAGAAGGTTCATAGTCATTTTGGTTCTCATATCAA
>JACFYI010001436.1:474845-486950 GCA_014898755.1 Handroanthus guayacan | reverse complement strand
GACGAGGACTCAAGTTTAGGGGTGGCTGCCCCATTTTTGAAGTCCTTCATGCAGCTATAATATCTATTTCCTTAGTGTTTCTATACTTGGACACTCCCTGTTGGTGCATATTTCATTATAGGGTGGATCCCCATGCCAAAATTCCTTAGTTTTGTCCTTTATCACACTAAATACTTGGTTACTTGTTTGTTGTTATGACTATGTTATTGGCATTTATAGATACGTTAGTTAGTTTCATGAGGTTCTTTTGCTAAATACATGTTTGTTGCATTTATTTGTTGGTAGATTGATTTTTTGGATTAACTTTGATTTTGGAGTTGATGAGTATTTATTTTCTGTTTATTTGTTATGACTATGTTATTGGCATTTGTAGATACATTAGTTAGTTTCGTGAAGTTCTTTTGTTAAATACTTATTTGTTGCATTTATTTGTTGGTAGATTTTTTTTTTTGGATTAAGTTTGAGTTGGTAGATTTTGCTAAATACATGTTTGTTGCATTTATTTATTGGTAGATTGGTTTTTTGGATGAAGTTTGATTTTGGTAAATTTAACGATTGGTTAGACGTAGGAATTCTTTTTACAATGTGATTTTTCTTTATTATTGTCACCTTTTCTTGATTCTGAATTTCAGGTTGAAGATCCGGGCTCACTGGCACCAGCACAAACAGGAGGGGACTTTAGACGTTTATCATCGAACAATCATGACCCACAGAGAAATGATTCATCATCTCGACGTGATTAGATCAATTAGGACTGTTTCTAATTTATTCATATTTTGTAACAGTTTTTACAATAGTATTTCTAAACTAATGAATGGGATGTCAATGATATTAACAATGTTTATGTAATTTTTGGAAATGGATTTCGTTGAATTATTTGGAATGAATTTTGTAGCATAATGGAATGATTTTATATGCAATCGACAAAAAACAGGTCTTTTGGGAAACAAATGAAAAGGAATAGGCGCAAAAAAAAATTTAAAAATTAAAATAAAAATAGCGGCGGTTAAAAAACCGCTGCGAAAACATTAAAACAGAAATTTCGCAGTGGTTACTAAACTACCGCAAAAAAAAAAAGAAAAAAAAGAAAAACTTTCACGGCGGTTACTAAACCGCCACAAAAAAAAAAAGAACAAAATTCGCAGCGGTTAAAACCGCCGCAAAATTCAATTGTTTTGGGCGCCAATCTAGAAATTTGCGGCAGTTTCAGTCAAAGCATTTCGCGGCGGTTATTCCGGCGGTTGATCAAAATCATAGCGAAATGACCTCCCGACGGTGGTCTTAGCGGCAGTTTCCAAACCGCCGCGGGTGTAATTTTGCGGCGGTTCAAACCGCCGCGAAATGCTTTGTTTGTTGTAGTGTATATAAACTTATGACCATGATTCGACAAACAATAACAACATAAATAAACTTATTTCGTATTAAAATGTAAATATGACCAAAAGAACCAAATCATGATCTACCAAGCAACTGAAGGAAAAGACCACAATACTCACATTTGTCCTAAGCTTCGGTTTTTTATGATTAACGATCCAAGATTTCAAGTGAAAACACCTAAAACACAAAAACTCACTTTAGTGATTTGATCATCAAACTTAGTTTAACCAAAGAAATGGTTCAAGAGCTCACAAGAGCTTAAATCTTGCTTACCAACACTTAGTAAGTATACCCTTAATCCCCTCATTTTCTTCTTGATTCTTAAGCTTATATGTGAAATGTATTAAAGTGCTGAGAGAGAAAGAGATGGAGGAGAGGAAATGTGTGGCTGATCCTTCTGCAGATTTTTGGGAGGAGAAAAATGTTTTCAAGCCTTCCATTTCCCCCTATTTATAACTAGAGTTTTGGCTTAACACTTGATTGGAAATTTTATGAAATAAAATAAGAGGATATCCCCCATTTAGGGGATTGTTTCGGCTGCAATCTTCAGAAAATCAAATCTGATTTTCTTATTTTTTTTTTTTGAAAAATTATAATTTGGGCTTTAAGTGTTGAGCTGCATTTTTGATGAAATTGGACCAAGAATTGGGCCTATTTTGGGCTAAATGTGGCGTAAACGGGGCTTCGTAAGCTAGAAAAAAAAGTTCGGATGTAAAAAAATTCTTTTGATATTGAAACGATTTTTACGAGTTCAAAACTGATTTATCGTTAGAAAAACGGTGAATTAGATTATTAATTAGGAAATTTTCGAGGTGTTACACTAATAGTTTACTCCAATTTTCAAATCAAACCTCATTTCCTAATACAATAAAACTTTAAAAAAAAAATCACAAATGAAATTGACATATCTTTGCCCTGTAATTTCAAAATATCATAATAAAGTGTTATCGACTATATACCGAAGCTTGACTACTATTTTGATTTATTAATTTCTCAAACGGGTTTCTTCAATATTTTTCTTCATTTATAAAACGTAGAATAGATACACAAGAGAAAAGTTAGTAGCAATACATATATATAATACATGTAATCTGTAAATAATTACATGTACGTGTTAAATATCTCACACACCATTTGAATAAAATCCATAATGTATATAAAGCACCAGTCCTTAGTGGCGGTGTGTTTTCAAATATTATTTCTCAAATATTAATTCTTTAATGTTGAATCATTCTAATAATCACCCACAACACGATAAAAAGTCATAATTAATCCACTAATTATTTCTCCATATTAAGTTATGGTAATATTTATATCACATATATTGAGAATATATACGATATACTCTTATTTATATACAAAATATATGTCCATTATTTTAGTATACGTATCAAGATCGAATGCATTGGACACTGTGATACATTAAAATTCTGTGTTGATAGTTATCTAATATATTAAATAAATGTTATGGTATTGTTTCCAGAAGAATCTAATACCATTATATAATATACGTACAACCCAATTCTTCTTACTTCATGTACTAAATATTATAATTAATTAGTAACTAAGGGGTGGCAAAGTAGGAAGATTGGTCAACCCATTCCCTCAAGTCATGGGTCGTACTCTAAATGACTGGATGGACATGGACATTACAACATGATAAAATAATACCATTGTGATATGCTAATTAAATTTATAATTATAGAATACAATAACATATTGACGAAAATTATCATAATATATAGTACTGATTCATTAATTTGTTGTATATGTGGTGGAAGATGAGTTTCAAGTATCACCCAACATACCTCCATCACCGGAGGATCCCACCACCGGCGTCTCGTCCAAAGACATCACTATGTCCTCCGCTGTCTCCGCCAGAATCTTCCTCCCAAAATTCACCCACCCAAGTCAAAAGCTACCCATCTTAGTCTACTACCACGGCGGCGGATTCTGCCTCGAATCCGCCTTCTCTTTCCTCGACCACCGCTACATCAACCTCTTGTCCTCCACGGCCGGAGCTTTGGTCATCTCCGTCGAGTACCGCCCCGCCCGTGAGCAGCCCCTCCCGGCAGCGTACGAGGATTCTTGGGATGCCCTCAAATGGGTCTGTTCCCACGTCCATGATCAAAATATCAGGTAAAGATTTGGTGATTATACCATGTTTTAAGTATTTCATGTTGTAATGAAACTAATTTTTATTTTGTCATTTTAATAGTTACAAAACACTACCGTTGATATTATTTCAACACTTCTGAAACTCAATTTAATTACAAACACATCCACACTATCATTAGTTTAATACAAAATTTACTTGACATGTTTCAATAAATTTACCTCACATTTCACATTTGATTATAACTTTTCAAACCATGATAAGTGTTTTTGTTATTATATCAAATAGGGGTGATAATTCGTGCGTGTCGGGTTAAGGTAGGGGTATAACATAAATTTTATCAACCCCAACCCAACCCAATGACAACCTGAAAGTGCCCAACCTAATAAAAATCGAGTCGAGTTCGAGTCAATCATGATCTTCAAACTAATTATTTTCTTTTAAACCAAAAGGGATTAAGGTGAGATGCACGGCCTATAGATTAAAACGAAAGTATTAATATTAGGATTTTCTTTTGTAACTGGTTATTTTGATTAGCATTAGAATTATTTTGCAAATGAAAAATATATATATTCCTTACTTTCTACTTTAATTTATAGTACATCATTTCAATTATTTTAAAATTAGTAAGGATTATTTTGTGTATATGTTACATAGGGATAATATTTTTCTTCACAAGTCAGTATAAAGCATAAAAATTATCTTAGTAATTAATGTTTTATCTTTTTTGATTGTTCATATAACATCATAGATTCATAATATTCATATAATTTGATAATTTTTCTTCATTTTTTATGTTTAGTAATTCGTAATAATTTGAGAGAAACTATTTTAAATACTTGAGTTGTAGAAATTAAAGTTAATTTCCTAAATTTATGATTGTGAGTATATAAATTTTATGATATTAAGTATACACAACATATAAAAGAAATAATAATTCATTTATTCAATCAAAATAGATTTATTTAAATTTGTTCGATATAGAATAAAATTTAAAAAAGAGAAATTATGAGAAATAAGTAGTTTAAAGTACTTGAAATACATATCCAACACTTTTATCGTGAGTTGTAACAAAACTTAAGTAAAAATTATATGTAATATTATGAAAATTAGTTTTTACTATATTATATTTTGTTAAAATGTTCAAATTATTGTTTGGACATAATAATTTTTATTTTGGTTCTCAAAAAAGAATATGTTGAAATTTGTTAAATTTTAAGAATTTAAATATTTTTACTTATTTTACAGTTTATATACTATTATATACTAATTATTTTTCTCTTATCAATCATTATTAAATCTTTTATATTATAATTTATTTCGGGTCGTGTCATGTCGATCCAGATGGGTTTGAGTTGTCGTATCACCCAAAATCAAATTTCGGGTTGTATTTTATACTAATTATTTTTTCTCTTATCAACCATTATTATATCATTTATATTATGATTTATTTCGGGTCGTGTCGTGTCAGTTCAAATGGTTCAAGTTGTCATGTCACTCGAAAACAAATTTTAGGTTGTTCGTGTAACCTGAAACTCAACCCAACCCAACACAACCTATTTTTTTCGGATTACTATTCGTGTTGACCTTATTGGACCCAAACTCAAAAATGGGTCAACCCAATCCATTTTTTCTGTGTCGAATTCATGTTGGGTTATCATGTCGTGTCAAAAATTACCACCCCTAATATCAAACGTGTGAGGTATTGAGATAATTATCCTTATATATTACCCCTATTATTTTGTAACAAGATTTTTATTATCATTATAGTACAGTGACATTTTTGTTGTGATAAAATAATTTGTTTTATCATAATTGCACCTGTATACTATATATATAAAGTGTGAGGGATAAAGATAGTTTCTTTCTATAATATTTTTTTAAGAATTTTTCATAAAATACATTTAATTTCAACTTGCTTTAATAACCATTCACAACTTAATTTTCTCTTCATATTAAATTATATATGCATTATATTAAAATAATAATAACTTTCAAATTATGAAATGCATATATTGTAAATGATATCTTAATATATATAATATTTTTCTTATTTTCTATGCATGCATCAAATATACAGTATGTCACGCCCCAAGCCCAAGGGCCCGGGACGTGAGATTGGCCTGAGAATCTACCGTGCACAACCTGAAATTGAGCTATGAACAACTCGCTCAAAAGGGATATCCAATGGTTGAACATAGATTCATTGACCATTGTTTATATATTGGTTGGTATTTCTTTGAATTTCCAATGTGGGAGGGGGATATCACACAGTAGATCCTAATAATCCATAATAAATTTCACGTTCTTATTTAACATACAGTGAAACCAACCTCGAGAAAGATGAATGGATCACCGACCACGGCGACTTCAACCGCCTTTTCATCGGCGGCGACAACGCCGGCGGTAACATCGCTCACAACATTGCCATGCAGGCCGGATCCGAATCTTCACCCGCAAACAATTCTAGGCGCGATCCTTTCACATCCTTACTTCTGGGGATCTAACCCCATCGGAAACGAACCCAAAGAAAATACACAACAGAGTTTGCTTTATAGGATTTGGTTATTCGTGTACCCATCCGTCGCCGGCGGGATTGATAACCCGTTGATTAACCCGATTGTTCATGGGGCTCCGAGCTTATCCGGGCTCGGATGCTCCAAATTGATGATATGTTTAGCGGACAAGGATGAATTGACGGAGAGGGCATTAGTTTACGCAGAGAATGTAAAGAAAAATGGCTGGAAAGGGGAAGTGGAGGTGGTGGTGGTTGAAGGAGAAGAGCATTGTTTTCATTTGTTTAACACTGAAACTGAAAAAGCTAGGGATTTGATCAAGAAAGTGGCTTCTTTCATTTTGCAGTGATTTTTCTTTTTTTGAGGGACTAGAAAGGTGCACGTGCGTTGCACGCATTTTTGTCATCTTTAAAATGTGAATTTATGTTTATTATATTTATAATAATTGAAATTTCATTATTTTATTTATTTTATGGATTCAAATAATTATATACAAAAGAATTGATAAATTAAAGTAGGTTAATTTTCGTGAACCAGTAATTGCAATAATTTATTTAACCAATAAGAAGAGTACAATTATTTGACTCACTTTGACACCATCACTCATCTTTTTTTTTTTATTATTATTATTCAAGCCCTCTTCTTTTGTCATTCTTCTTGAACTCTCCAAGGATTTGGTTGTCATTAGAACTTTCGATATTGATTTTTGGTTCCCACTTCTTTTTAGTTACTCGTCTTCTTTTTGTTGGAGTGTCTCTCCTTTTGGTTGTACTGTCGTTGTCACTTAGTTGACTCATTCTTCTTCGGTTTTCTTATCGTTATCCTCACTCTTTTGCTTTTTATTTCCGGATGCATCCTTTTTATTGTATCTACCACAGCTTTCAATTAACTGTTAGCTGTTGATACACTGTTTTTTGGTACACTGAGAAAGCGATAGTCTTTGGATGCTTGTAGAATAAACTGTTTGTGATACTTTGAATTATGTTTTCCCTATTTATTAAAAAAAAAAAAACTATATTAGTAATATATAAATGAATTTTGTTAAAATAGTAAAAAATTATAATTCGATTAAAGTGATTCTATAATATATATGTTTTTGTTCATTCTGTTAGTAAGGCTGTAAAATGTTTTCCCTATTCTAATAATTGAAGATACTCATTTACTGAGTGGTCAACGTAGACAGTTGCCGCTTCTTCAAAAATATAATAGTTACATTTTCTCCTTCTTGAGTAACATTTAAGATCAATCGACACCCGAAAATCAAACAATCTTTATTAGTTTGTACATAAATTTATCAGTAAATATTTTTTTCTTTGTCTTGCATTGCTTGACTTTGATGAGAATTCCATAAACATCTGCAAAAGGAATTTTTATATTATTTAGGATCAAATGAAAATACTTATTACTTAAATAAATAAAAAAATTAAAAAAATATGTCTTACCAATAAGGTTTTTTTGTGAATTTTGATATCTATAGTTTTGAACTTCATCATGAAATCGTAAGCAAGATTGTCATCAGTGGTTGGTTCTAGAGGTTTTTTTTCACATTTGTGAATCTTTTTAATATCAATTCCATATTTGGATGTACGTTGAAATACATGAGACTACTCATTTGAACAATTTCATTGGAGATTATGTACATCTTATGTAATGAGAAGTAACCATCAAAAAGCCAAAGATCCTCATTAAACATTACCACTCCAATTCTCGTACCCTGCAAGTATTTTATTTTGTTTTTTCAATACAAGACATGGGTAGAAAGACAAAATAGCTCCAGTTATACATATTACTTACTTGATTGTCTATCATTATCATTTTTTTAACCTTTGAGGAGAAATTTGTGCCACAACTTATTTCACTTCCGACTTGTAAAACCTTTAGCTGAAGTCTCCAGGACTTTTGGTTTATTTCCAAATTTGTAATGGAAGTTATTGAATCAATTGTCATAGTTGATCTTTTTTTTGCATTAGAAGAATTACATAATTAATTAATCATCTAAAGAGGCTGCTCTTTTGAAAGCAGAGCATACTGTTCAGATGCTCTAGCTAAAGCATCCTTGGTTGACAATTTGCAAAACAATCACCAAGAGCTCAGTAAACAGATAGAGATATGCTAGGTTCAACTATTATAGAGCATTTTTGTCCATAAGAAAACAAGTATATTAATAATCGAGTGCTAATGTAAATTTCTAATAAAACACTCACAACATCATATCAAGAAGAGAATAAAATAAGGTATGTAACCAATACTCAAATCGAGCCCCCATGTCAGACACCATCCAAATTTACAGTTATTCAGAATACTTGCAGTCCCATAATATTAAAACCCATCATCTTTTGTTAGATGATATGATTAGTAATGAGAATGCGCTTCACTCTCTACTTTGCTAAATGTGGTCGTGATATAATGTTTCTTTATGAAGTCAATTCCTTATCAACAATAAAAAAAAAACCTCCCATTTCCCATGTCTACCATCCATTCTCATTTCCGTGATTCATTTGATTATATATGAATTCCAATTACAGTAACAAAGTTTGAGATTGAGAACCCTTAAAAATTATGATTCACTCATGTAAAATAGATAAAAAAATAACTGGTTCCATAAGGTAATGATAATTACTCGTGCATTCCTGTCATTAATATGAAGCAACATCGAGATTGAGAGAAACATAGTTCAAGTTTGGCCAACTGCCAACCAGACTGCCAAAAAACCAACCCTAATTGAAAGTTTGAAATGATAAGTAAGGCAATTATAATATACTCTTTTGCTAGCCCACATATATGTATTTCGTGTATATATCAATAAGAGATTTTTTATGGGATCAATAAGAGATTTTTTATGGGATCAATAACCAGTGCTCTCAAGCATCAAATCATCAAGCCAAATATATTAATATGCATGCATTTAAGAACCTCAAGCAACAATTTCACAAATTATGCAATACATATGCAAAGGAAAAATCCCTATTCACAATAACTCAGCGTTTATTCCTCTTATTTCCACCAAAGATGTTTCTTTATTTTCTTCTCTTGATCAACAGAGTTCACACATATTTCAACAGCATATCCAGATGCATTACAAATTTACAATTACCTAATCTAGGATAAATTACAGAACAAGAATGGAAAAGCTTGACCTTTTCGGACTTTGGTGTTGTGATGACTTGTCTGCTGAAGAAGCTCCTTTAGAGTCAATCCCCTTTTGCTGACTGCTAAACTCGCTTTTTCACCGGAAGGACAATTGCTTTAGATTTTATTTCAAGGTTTGTAGAATTCTTCAGCGACCGCAATTTCCTGCTGATTTTCTGCTTAAATTGCACTGAAGAGTTTAATCCAGAACTCCAAAGTAATTTGCAAAATAACTTTGTCTAAGTAGGAAAACGTGTAATAGTTTTTGTACATCTGAATTTATAGAGGTATTGCTAAATTTATAATTAATGAAACATTACATCCATTAATTATAATCATTACAACTTTTAATCCAGATAACATGTTTGATTAATAGACATAATCTTTCTTGAAAAAATAAACCTTTTTCCAAGAACCAGATACAACTCTTTGTAGCTAAAATAATTATGAAATAATAATAATAATAATAAAAAAAACAAACTCTAAATTTAATCGCACACATGCAAAGTGCTAAGTGTTTTTAAATAAATAAATATATTTAATTTCTCACTTTTCTCTTTATCTTCTATTTTAAGAATTTTGTTGCGCAAAGAGTTTTAAATAAAACAAACTATTTTTAGCTTTCCATCGTGGGACAAAGTTCCCCATATTCTTCAATCACAACATATATTAATATATTTAAATAAGATAGAAAGATAGATTAAAAATTATTAATGATTAAGTTGGCCATAATATAATATGAGATATGTTCATGAATTTCTCAATTGTGATTCATTGTTTGATCATTAATATAGCATGTGTTCATGAATTTGTTAAATTTGATTCGTTTAAAAAACAGGCTTTTGTGATCGCAAATTACTAATTAGTGATGGAATTTGTGACTGATTGGTCACTAATCGTACTTCATTTATAATGGAAAATTTGTGATCGACAAGAGACCAAATTTGTGACCGCACGCTTAGCGGTTACTAATCGGTCACTGAAATTAGTAACCGATGCTTATTCGTCACAAATCCGGTCACTAATTATTTCATATATATTTTTCGCGATATCTAAACTAGTGACCACCATGAGCGCGGTCACTATTCGATCCAAAATTAGTTACCAACTCTAATACGGTCACTAATTCTGTCATCTTTTCGAAAAAAATTAAAAATTGGGTCACTTTTTAAAGTAAAAAATTATATGAGATTGAGGATTCGAACCAACAACCTTTGCAAGGAATATTAGCTCCCAATCCACTGCTCTGCGGACCGTTTTCTGTTAAATGTTCATACTTCTTCTATTTATATACAAGATCAGTTAGTTTTTTTTTTAAAAAAAAAAAAATCACTCGGCTTATTTTCAAAATAATATTACATTAAAATAAAAAAGTAAACCCTAAAACTGATTTAAAATAAAAAAATAAAAAAAGTATTTTTTTTTAAGGGGAAGCAATTACATTTAATCACACATTAATTCATAACATGAATATATTTTAAAACATCAAATATATGAACTAAATAACAATTTAAATGATCTAAACTACCATTCGTTAGACAAATAACTACCATACAATAAACAAACACCCACACGCTATTGGTGAGACTTGAACCATATATCTTCACAATGAAATGATGGAGGTGGTGCAATTACATCCAAAACATGGAGGCAAAAAAAAAAGTATATGAAGAACTTAATTTGATTAAATATTGAAACCAAGATAATATAATAGTTATAAAATATTCATAGCCCCAAGCTCCCCTACTACTATAGATCGGTAGACCCCTTACTCTATTTTCCTTTGTGAAATAGTCGAGCTTCAAGTGCAGGATCGTAGATTACTAGTTGCTAAGAAAAATTTTCTAATAAATGGATATTGTATCTATAAAATAATATATTATATATTATAATTTAATATATAATAGTTATAAAATATTATACACATATAAATAAAATTTTTACTTATTAGTACTTTATATCTTTTCATATATTTTGAAATTTATAATATATATTTATTAACTAATAGAATCTATTATCAATGTCCAATTCAAGTTCCAAAAAGTGTTCTGTTTAATTTCATTAATATAATTTTCTCTGCGAAAGTTCTCATCTTTTATTAACTTTTGTTTTCTCGTAAATGGTATATTCTCCGGTTTATTTTTATATATTACAAATTTTATAAAATATATAAAAGGATATAAAATATTAATATGTAAATTACAGCAATATAAATAATATCTTAGAAGAACATAAAAAGAAGAAGAAAAAAAAAACCAAACTATATGCATATTTATGTAATCAAATGACATTTTTGTAATTAATGTGGGAAAAATGAATACAACTTCGATGGAAGGGGTGTCATTGCCAAACTTAAAAGACTTGGGGAGTGAGTGCTAAAAGAGAATAATTCAGGGAGTGTGATTGCATTTTACCTTATATTATAATATATGTTATATATTATATAATAATTTACATAAATAAAAAGTGAATTAAAATAAAAAAAATTAAAAACTGTATACGAAGAACTTAATTTGATTAAATATTGAAACCAAGATAAATAATATTGTAAAATTAAAAATAGATAATATTTATAAAATATTCATAGCTTCAAGCTCCCTTGCTAGTATAGATTGGTAGACCTGTTACTCTATTTCCCTTTGTGAAATAGTCGGACTTTAAGCGTAGGATTGTAGATTATTAGTTACTAAGAAAGATTATCTGGTAAATGGATATATTATATATATAAAGTATATATCATATATTATAATATAATATATAATTGTTAAAAATATTATATATATATATGTTATAAGGATTAAATGCAATCACATCCCGTAAACTATTCTCTTTTGGCACTCGTTCCTCAAACATTTCAATTTTTGGCAATGGCATTCTGTCCATCCAATCTCCATTGATTTTTTCATTAAAACGTAAATGAATGACAAAAATGCCCTTGATCAAATAAATATGCATATCTTTTAAGTT
>JACFYI010001436.1:460798-474745 GCA_014898755.1 Handroanthus guayacan | reverse complement strand
AATTAAATATGTTGGGTTTTGTTTTCATGAGCATCTGTGGATAAAACATATGCAACTGCTTTGTCATGTGACTTAATGATCAATCTCCTAGTTGAACTCGATTTTCACTTGAGTTGTTTACAATATCTTGTGGTTTCCTTGTGTCTCAAATTATGTAGGTTTGGAGATTCTTAATTGCTTTTGCTGATGTTCTTGTGGCCTTTCATTTTGTAGCATTTCACGTACTTTCATTGGAGGGAAGTAAAGGACTTTCAATATTGAAGTTGCCAGCAAGATTCAGACAATCTTTATTATGTATTACCAGCATTAGTATCTCGTCTTATTTGTCTTATGCCGCTGACTAGTGTATATAAATCCTTACGAAGAGATCGGGTCCTAGGGATATTACTACAAGCAAAACACTAGAAGCATCTATTGCTGCTACTTTCTCAAGGGATACGAAGCTGTTTGAGGGAGCTGCTCCTTCAACGTATTCTTTACAGGAAGGATCCTGCAGATGCAGAAGCAATTCTCTTTGAAGCAAGGGAGAAAATATATTATACTTGGAATTTTGATTTTGATTTTGATTTTAGATTTTTGTGAAATTGATTGTTATTTTATATTGTTTTGTAATAGATTTTTATGAATGAATGTGAAAATATATTTAATTTAAATATATAATTTCGCATAAATTTTGAAATTTTGGAATTAGGGATTCCAAAATTGGTTACTAAACAATGATTACAGGCACTGTCACAAATTTGGGATTTGAGAGGGTTACACAAATTAGTGACCGCAAGTGTGGTCACTACATCAGTCACTACATATGATTTGAAATTATATTATTGGGGGGTTGCTAAATTAGTGACCGCAGCACACGGTCACTAAAGCGGTCACTAATTTGTGACCGCAATATCATTAATGATGAATGATTTATTTTATATTTTGTGACCGCTTTTTTTTCCAACTTTGTGATTGCGCTTGCGGTCACTAATTAGTGACCGACGAAAAATGCAGTCACTAATCTCTGTTTGTGATGAGGGTTTTTCTGACCATTTGTTGTGGTCACAAACGCAGTCACTAAAGCCGTTAGTGACCGATTTTTGCTAAAATTAGTGACCGCTGGTGCGGTCACTAAAGCCTCTTTTTTCGGTAGTATACGTCCATTAATATAACTTTTATTCACGAATTTATTTTGTAATACTATTCATTTTCAAATGAATTTTTAATTTTTTTTTAAAATAAAAAAGTGGGGTTAGCCTTAATTGAGACAACAGATTAATGAACCAACAAAGCGTTTAGAAAGCCACATTTGACAATATTCAAGGTGCGTCGGATAAGTTTTTTAATATCCAATTTATTGTATCTCTCAACATATTAAAATTTTCTTTTTTATAAGGGGATATTTGTCAATTAAACATATCAAAAGGATGGTAAATGCAATTTACTGAAATATCTATCCTTCTTTCCCTCGATATATCTTTTAATCAATAATATTGTACTTAAAAATATAGTAATTATCTATAAACACTCATATAGGCTTTTAGATATTTTAATATTTTTTAATTTTTTAATTATCGTAAAAGTTCACAAATCTGTTAAATGCAATCCATCATTTGATTAAAATATATAACAATGCAACGTAGTCTGAAGAGATTTGTTTATTAACAAGAGACATAACTCCTGTACGCACATAAAGACATGATTAAAATATTATATCTAATGATTTCATACTATAATAATTCAAGGGCATTTTTGTACATACAAAAAAAGGAAGAAACCACTAAGAGATTCATACTTTTATAATTAGTATATATATATAGATATAGATATAGATAGATAATTCTTGGTTCGTTGTTATTGTTTTTAATGGGAAATTTTGTTGTTGTTGTTGTTTTGGTTTAATATATATTTTATAAATCTTATATTAAATCATCTTTCAAGATATGTTGTTCCATTTTTATCTCTCCAGGTCATGTTTGATATTTTTTATGATAAGAGACCTGTTGCTATCACTCGATGTTACTTTTTGGATAAACCTCGAGTGCATATAATAAGTTATAAATCACATGAATCGGGTAAGTCGCACTAGAAATACGGCAAACTCATGTTGCAAAAGAAGTTTAAAGATTACAAGAAAATACCAAAGATCCAGAAATTGATTAGAAAGACTAAGGAGGATATTCTAGATGTTTTCATCAATCTCAAGGATTCAAACGATAATCCTTTACTGTCAATTCAAGAGACAAAGGCACAAGTTACTGTAAGTATCCTCCATTTAATTACCACTTGCAAATTGATTATAGTCTTGGTTATGAAAGTTAATTATTATACCAGCCATGGATAATTTCTTCTTGTGATGTCTCATTTTTTATAGGATCGGTGACATCCACAGGAATTGATGTTAGCCACAGTGGGTAATCCATCAAATGCGATTGAGTGGGCTCTTCCAGAGATGATTTATCAACCAGATATTCTTGACAAAGCCTCTAAATAATGGGACAAAGTGATAGATAGGGACAGACTAGTCGATGAATCTAATTTGTCTAAGCTAAACTATTTGAAGGCTTGTATAAAGAGACATTCAGGATGTACCCTATAATCCTTTCAATGTCCCACATGTATCAATTAAAGATATTGTTGTGTGTGGCTACTTCATTCCAAAAGGTAGCCATGCACGCTACTCCGTCGTACTGGAGTAGGGCAGAACCCTAGAACTTGATAAGATCCTCTCAAATACAAACCTGAGTGTCATATTATCAATGAATTGACAAAAGTCATGCTTGTGGATCATGAATTGAACATGCTTTCTTTTAGCGCTAGAAGATGAGGATGTCCAGGTGTTGTGCTCGATCGGTTTGACCATGGTAACAATGCTTTTCGCTAGGCTCGTTCAGGGGTTCAATTGGACTGCCCCACTAATGGGCCAAGCATTGACTTGATTCAATCCGAACGAGACATGCTATTGGCCAAGCCATTGATTGCACATGCCAGCCCACGATTGGGAACACATGTTTATGCAAATCACTCATAAACATGTTTATAATGAGATGATATCGCATATGCTTGTGTCTAATATTTGTATTGCAATCATGCCAATGTTGCACTTACAGACAAAATTAACACTATTAATAAGGTCATTTTTATCTTGTAACTCCTTCACTTTATGTAATTACTAGTTTCATCTCATGACATTTTATAGTCGTTAATCCCGCACAACGTTATATTTTGCTATTAGGTTTCTATAAATTATTGGGGTCCTTTTTAGTTTCCATCTCTTATTAAAACAAAATATTGTCAACTGATTCTTATATTTATAAGGTAAAACTTCAGTGGAGCTAGTCAATCTGAAAATTTTACTTTTTACATTCTCCAAAGTGAACATTAGTAATTTGTTAATTAGATTTACTAGCTAATTTTACAATATTTTTTCACATGCAGTAAATTAAAAAAGTAGGAATAATATCCCAAAAGTACCGAGGTGCATGCCTTAATTCCATAACAAATCTTTATATTATATATTATACTACTATTAAGCTTTTCTTTCTATCTTAATTCTGTATTATGATTGCTCATGAAAGTTGCATTTGGGGATGTGGGAATGTACAAAATTTTACTTGTTCTGTTTTATTTAGTCTCTAAACTGATTATCACATTTTTTTTTCTGAAATACAAACTTATTATTATATTTGTACTTTGATAACTTCAATAAAACATATTAATATAATTCAATTAAATTCAACAGACACTAACTTGATTATATATTATATTCAGAAAAATAGTTTATTAATGCTGTATAAATAAAATAAGCAATTAATATTTCACTAGAGTCGTCAAAATGCATAATTTGTAACAAGTCACCAATGACTCATGTACCTAACAGCAAATACTGCAGGAAAAACAATTATAACGGATTAATGATGAAACATTAAGTGATAGCATAATTTAATAATTATAAGACTAGTATTCCCTACTTTTGCGATATGGAATTAGTAATATATATCATGAGAATCTAATGATAATAAAAATTATCATCATGCGTTTTATTATATTATAAATCTGCCATTAATTGTAACGGTAATGCATCTAAACACAATTTTTACTTATTAAAACTTGCAAAGGCAACCATGTGATGTGAGTCATCGTCGCCTAGGGCAAACAACAATGGTTTCGGAAAACCCTCTCACGTACAAGCTCAACTGCCACATTTTAGATGAAGCCTCAAAAATTATTCTTATGAATCTTGAGTTGTTGTCCTACAATATTGGTATGCAAGGAAGTGGAGGCACTACTCTTGGGTCGAACATGACAATGATCTTTTTGGCTAGCTTATTCGGGAGATTAGTTAGATTGCATCATCTTAGACTTGATCAGTATTGACCTAGTCAAGTCGAAAGATGATATGTTATTGTCTAGCCATTTTAATGGATTGTGCTACTCTATGATTGCAAATTTATCAATTAAAATTCTACTTATATCGACCTTTCATAGTTTACTGAAATTAAATCTAATCTGTTTTTTATGAATAAAATAAAAATTGACTAGCTAGATCTAGTCAAAAAAATTTATGCTCGGCGAAAGGGACATTGCATACTAGAGCATCTTAACCGGATATGCATTTATTAGCCCAAAGGAGAGAGGTAAGCCCAACTTAGTTTTGCTCTTTGCAACTTGACATTAATCCACAGACTACTTGAAATTTTCAAGCAAGGGATTTCTTTGAAAGTTTGAAAGATCTCGTACGTTATAAATTATTTTGTTTATATTTTCTATCTTAAGCATGCATTTGATCAAGCATGAAAATAATACTAACTATAAATAAAAATATTTGTATTTTTAATTGAATGAAAAACTTGAAAAAAAGGATAATCTAGTAACTCATAGGCTGTATTCTATTCCACTGCGTAGATACATGACAAGGATATTATATTCACGCCAAGTAATTTTATAAGAAAATTTTTAATATATTTGATATGTGCCCAATATTCAACTGAATAAGACATAAACATATCCTAAATAGAGGAGCAACTTGATTTTTTGTGAAAAATTAGCAATTAATATTAAAACATTTGCAAATCATAGTATAATGGGTCAACCAACATTGCCAAAGAAACAAGCATAGTAAAGACAAAAAATATAGACTTTCCCAATCATTTAGGCAGAAGTTTCTTCAACAACGTGCTAACATGCTCATCTCTAGTTTATGCAAGTATATAATTAGTTATGCAAGAGTTGTGTATAAACATCTACGTCCAACCGTGGACTTGCATGTGCAATCAATGGCCTGTTCAATGACATACTATGTTCTGATTCGATCAAGTCAATCCTCGACTTCTCTGGTATAGTCCAATTGAACCCCTGAATAAGCCTAGCTAAAAGGATCGTAGCCATGGTCGAACCCAGGATAACGGCTGGACATCCTCGCCTTCCAGTACTGAACGATAGCATATGCAATTCAGGATTCGTAAGCAATACTTCTGAGGCCTCATCCACAATGTGGCGCTTGGGCTTGTATTTGAGAGAGTCTTCCCAAACCCTTGGATTCCGCCCTAGGCCATGACGACTCAGCAACACATGGCTGCCCTTTGGGATAAAATAGCCACCCACTATAGTGTCTTTAGTCGATACGTGTGGTAGGTTGAAAGGAGCTACAGGGTGTAATCTGAATGCTTCTTTTACACATGCCTTCACATAGTTTAGTTTGAATAAGTCTGATTCATCGACTAGTCTGCTCTTGCCTACCACCCTGTCCAATTCTTTATAGCACTTTTCAAAAATATCTGGTTGTTTAATCATCTCTGCAATAGCCCACTCAATTGCATTTGATGGATTATCAATTGCAGCCAACATTATTTCCTGCGGATATCATTAGGAATGTCAAAACTGAAAAACCATCAAAAAGTAATCAAATTCGTACAATACCTTTTCTAATTAAGACAATTTTTTCGTATAAGAAAAATAAATATGTAATATATTTTCAAATGAAAAACATCAATGCTACTTACAGTAATTTGTGCTTTTATTTCTTGAATTGACAACAAGGGATAATTTTTTGAGTCTTTAAGATTGATCAAGACATCAAGAATATCCTCTTCTCTCTTTCTAAGCCCTTGTTCCCACATCTCAAGCCTTTTCATTATTTCAGAATCTTGGTACTTCCTCACATTCTCCATAGCATCTTTGAGAATCCCTTTATGACCATCCAAATCAAAAACCTCCAACCATGGAACATAATCACCAATACCAAACCCATACAAATATACGAGAATTTTAAACAGTCCGTCAACATGCTCTCTATCCTCCATTCCAGGGCCTCCATCCTCCATTCCTTTCCCAAAAAACCTCTTACCAAAAACCAACTTCCTAATCACATTCCCACAATAATGTTGGGCTACATCTCTCACATTCACAAGTCCCTTTGCGAGTGGATTCTGGCATTGCTTATACACATATCCGACTAGATGATCAGCTTCTTCACATCTTTTCTCATGGAGCCATCCGTGGATCCTGGGTGAAAGAACTTCCGAAACAAGAATTCTTCTCATTCTCTTCCATTGATCACCCATAGGCGAAAGAACTACCGTCATGTACTCATTGCTTGTTAGCTTGCCTGACATACAATCTGGCCTAGAGGCGAAAATGGCATCTTGTTTCTTCAAGAACTCTCGAGAAAGTTCTGGAGAGGTTACAGGGATCACATAGGTGTTGCCGAGGCGAATGCATGCTATTTCTGTGTTTAATTCTTGCATGAGTTTGTGTATCCATCGGAAAGTTGGTTTGTTCTTCATCATTTCTGGGATGGAACCAATTATAGGCCATCCTATTCGACCCGGAGGAAGAGGATATTGTGTTCTTGTCTTGGTAATGATCTTGAGCCAATTCTTGATGATTATGGTGGCAAAACATAATGCTACCAGTGATAATAACATGATCCAAATACTTATTTTGTTTTCCATGGTTTCGGTGTTTGAAAAGGTTTTGTTTTTGAGGATCAAGAAAATTTGGGCCAAGTAGAATGATTTACTTGGAAGCCAATGATGTAGAAATAGGTTTAACAAAACTTCGTGTGCTCAATGTGAGCCTCTACCTTGCCTTTTATAACGGGATATGAGGTCCATTTTTGTTTAATGGTCTAATAATAATAATAATAATAAAGAAAAATGGAAAGGGTTATTGCCAATTGGATTCTTTTATATATTGTATTGAAATCAATAAGATATTTTCAATTCATTTCTTTATTATTGCTTATTTCAAAGCATCTTTATGAATGCAAGGGTGTACTTTGAATCCTTCATTTCAATTTGTATTTTATTTTCTATTTCATTCCAAAGATAACTGTCACGTGCATGGTATCCATAATGCTGTATTTTCACAAAAGAAAAATTTAATATACTTGATATATATTTAGGACAAAAAATACAAGACAAAATACCATTTTAAAGTAGAGAATTCTAGTCAACAATAGTGATGTAATAGTGTTATTTAATGAATGTCCCACCACCCTCCAACTCTAGCAATAACCAGCATTAACTATCAATTTATAATCACAACAAGTTTCAAGATTTATAAATGTGGACATCACACTAGATTTAAGACAAGAGGGAGGGATACCTCTTCAAATAGCTATATACATGCCTCTATGTACACATGTACATAGTTTTGTGGTAATTAATATTGTCTGTGGGCGGCGGGATTTGTGCTCCACTATTATTCGTTTATTAATATTATATAAAAACTTCAAAGATTACAGAACATTTTGCAATTAAAGGCTGAGTACTATTCTATTTACAAAAGAGTTATACAATATTTGTTGAGATTTGCACGATGGAAACAATTTAATGCATGAGATTTGATTTTCAGGATCCACAAAAAGCATCCATTATCATGGTCACTAAAGAATTCTCCACTATCAAAAAACTAGGCATTCATTACAAAAAAAATTGCCAAAATTTTAGTTTTGTAGCCGGGGCTACAAATTAACTACAAACTATTCGTAGCAAATGTTAATTTTTGCAACTAGATATGATCAAATTCGTAGATAAAGTTACCTACAAGAGTATCTGCTACACAATCGACTATAAATTAACCATAGTGGAATTCGAAACAAATACTCTTCTAGTTAAGTTTAGTTATAATTAAAATTGGCTATAGCTAATAGTAAAATTAACATTTGCTACGAATAATTTGTAGCTAATCTGTAGTCCTAGCTACGAATATATCCTAGTCCCTACAAGTATATTTCGAGTAATCAACCATCACTCCTACTTATAGGAGTAAATTTAGTAGTTCATCCTAGAATTAGGAAACCTAATACAAATTAAATAGAATTGCAATTCATAATACAAATATGGAGGAAATAAACTACTTAAAAATTAAGAATTCTAGTCAAACTAATCTCCAAGTAACCGAATCAAATCACAACAATAATCTATCAAAAAATAAATGTTGTCTTTTAAATTAGAGCCTATCTATGAAAACATATATGAAGAGTGTTACTCCCTTTACAACCTGCTTCGATTGCTAATTTTCAAAATATCACTTCTATTTTTGTTCTACAGATCATTGTTTATAATAGTAAAAAGTTTCATTATGCTATTTTTTCCATATTATATTTTGTTCATTTATCTAAATCTACTCTCGATCATATATTGCAACAATGTTATATATATATATATGCAAAAAATGTCTAGTGTAGATTTTTCATTATATAGATCTTATGCAACAATGTGTGTGTATGTGTGTATATATATTATAGTAGTTTCCGAAAGCAAGCTCGATAGGTGAAATGTACTTTTGACATACTTATTCTCTCTTTAAGCTAAGATTTATTTTTCCGAATGACGAGTCCTTTCATAACTAAAGTAGTTACAAGAATTCACTAGTTTTTCCAATATTTTTTATTCACACATATTCAATTTGTACTATTAAAAGTAGTTACAAGAATTCACTAGTTTTTCCAATATTTTTTATTAATCACACATATTCAATTTGCACTATTAAATATATATATATTCAATTTCTTATCTTAAGTAAATACTATAGATCTTTTCTTTTCTTCTTTTTTCGAGAATAGTAAGTACCATACACCTATCCTATAGCTTCTTTTTTTTTTTTTTTTTAAATTTACTTATTGTTTTGTTTAATTGGCCCATTAGAAAATGATCCTCATCTCCTTTACACTTGCGATGTGATGTGATATGATTTTAGCTATAGTACAATTAGAACATTAAAAGCAACTTTTTTTTTTTGTTTAATGTAAGTCTTTTTCCTTAGGTAATTAATATTTACCTATGTCTATAGCTACCTAGGTAAATTGCATTATTTTGTGGATCAGATTTCTTTATCTTTCGATAATAACTGCAAAATTCTTATAGTTTATAATAACTCTTAATCAATCTAGAGCCGAACCACATATCAAATTCGGGTCTATTTAAATTTAAATTTATAGATCTAGAGTTTAGAAGGGGTCCCACCTTGAGATCAGATATTAGATCGAATAAAGAGTAATATAGCTAATAATATATATAGATCTAGTGATTAATTAATCTTGTTATAATTAAGGGTTTTATATATGTGGTGATACTTATAATATTTGTGGGACACATAGTTAGCAAAATACGGGACAAAAAAATTACAATACTTATTACGTATGAGTATAATATATATTTTTCATAAAAAAAACGTTGAATTATTTGGCAAAAATTACGAATACGTTTAATTACGGCAAGTGAAAGATATGTATATATTACGAATAAGGCAAAAAAGTACGGAATAAAAAATACAGCAAATACATATACATGCTATTTGTGAATTTTTCAAGCAAAAATAATTGGGGGTAATATATAATTGGGATGGGGGTTTATATAGGGGGCAGAGGCAAAATTGTCCAATTGTCCTCCGTTTAATAAAAATTGTCCTGTATTTAGCAATCCAGCTAAACAATTAAGTCCAACCAAGGCATGTGGGCTACTTAAGAAACAAGGAATATTGCTAAATGTAAAAAGCAAATTAAGTAAGAAGTGATACAAGTAACGTGTTTGGCTTCCATAAACAATTTTATTTGCGTATATCTAGATAAAAATAGAATTTTATGCAATTATTCATCAAAAAAATATTATGCAATTAAAATAAAATAGGAAATAATTTTTTTAAAAAACACTTATCCAACAAAGTACATATATATTGGAGAGCGTACATAAAATATGTAGTAAAAAAATATTTTGAAATTACAAAAGACATGTAAATGTACCGATCAAATATTAAAATCACGAGAAATAAATGTGCAAGTATAAGCTTAATATAATTAAAATCTATTTAATTTCAGGGCTATGTCATTAAAGAAAATAGTACGGAGAAGCCATAAATTTAAGACAAGATAAGAGACTTAAAGAGTGACAAAAATAAATTTTGGCCAACCAAAATAACGCCACATTTTATTTCCATGAATAGAGAAGTGTGTATATATATATATATGTGACGTAGAACGAAACAATCATTTAACAATATTTAACACATAGAAGTGTAAAAAACAACCAAAAAAAAAAACCCACATGGAAGTGTAGTTTAATGTGAGTCAAGAGATTCACAATAGCTTGAAGAGTCCAAATAGGTAAATTATGATAATGGCCCCAAAGGTTTAAGTAATAATACAATAACCCCTAGGGATTCGCATCCCGAGCAAAATGGGTCGTCCCGATCCTATCTAAATCCCAATCCAATAGACCAAACCATTCAATAATGTTCACATGACGCCATCCATAAGGTCATCCTATGATTATATTGTATTACATGTGAACTAAAATGATCATTAACGGGTGCCATGAGGCACCATCGAATGACAAGGTCCATACATGACCTAGCACAATGAATAGTATAGATAGTATCAATCAAAGCCCAACAAGATAGTCACTCATGTATTCTTTTGACTATATATATATTATTAACATAAATAGATTCCATATCATTTCCTCTCAAATATTTAAAAAAAAAAAAACATAATTAGATTCCACGAATATTCTCACCTAACTAGTTTTTAAGTTAGCACCTATCATAAATACATTGTTATTGATTTGTATTTATTGTTCAACTCTATATATAGTCTTCTTCTTTTTTTTTTTTAATCAACAATATGGGCATTCTTTTAAATTCTAATTAATTATAGAGACGGCCATGCTATTAAATTACCTAATAAATAGGCATGGGCTCCATGATAAAGGGAGTATATCTCATACACACGCAAATGATAAGTTAATTAATATATTTTCACAACAAAATATTGAAAACCTTCATGACCACACATTCTGTAATCAAATTAAATCTACATTGTTTAAAAAATAAAAAATAAAATAAAAAAAGCACGCTCAATATTATTTGACTGACTAGTTGACTTAGCCGGTCGTTGTTTGAAGAAACCTCTGATGAAATTTGGCAGTAAGTAAATCATTTGTATCGCAATTGATTAGCACGAGCCATCGATAAAAAATAAAGTATTTATTTCAGTGCTTTAAGATTCCTTGACTCTTTCATTTGTTTTTAGAAAATAAATAAAGGGATAATCATCTCAAAACTCTCTGAGGTTCGGTATAACTATCAAAACCTAATTATCAAAACATCTCTTGAGGTTTAAATAATTACCATTACACTCCATGAGGTTTGGATAGTTATTACCACACCTATCTGAAAATTCTAAACTTTTTAAGTACACTTGCTAGATAAGAAGTTGTAATTGTAACATATGCATTCGTTTAGAAATTGTAATTATAATATGTGTATACATTCAAAGAGTGAAATTATAATTATCCATTAGCTAAAGTGTATAGCATAGGGTGTAATTGTAACATCCCGAGATTTCCCTCATTAAAATTCCAAATTGCCAATTTTCTTAAATTATTCCGATTTCCAAAAAACAAATAACGTTTTAATTTCGAAAAAGAGTTTCACACGTTCAAGATATTTCCTCTTGTCGGAGCATCGACTTCTTATAATAATTCCAGCTCAAAAGATTCTATTTTGGCCCAAAAACCATCCAATTTAAGCCCAAAAATCAGCCATGCAATTTCAGCCCAAATAATTAAAAAAAAAACAAAAAAAAAGAAAACATGAAAATCAGATTTTCAAAGGCAGCATGGCTCAGCCGAAAACCCACCTTAATCTATGAGATTTGGTTGCCAAAACTTTGACCACTCATTTGCATGCAACCCTCACACTATAAAGAAGAAATATAGGGTTGATACAAGCCATTGTCTTCAAGAATTTCTGCAGAAAAACTCTTCTTTTTCTCCACTTTCCTTCCACTCTCGGCAACTCCACTCTTCACCAACATTTGATACTTTTTTTAAGTAACAAAAGGAAAACTCAAGGGGAACTTAGGGGATATCACTCTAACCTTGGTAAGCTTAGTGCTAGCATGTTAAAAAAGTGATTTGACATAGTTATATGGGAGTTAACACATGATTTGGTTGTCATTAGGTGATTAACTCAAAGTTTGGAACACCTAATACCTTGTTAAGGCAAAGTTTGATCAAGTAAGACTTATGGATTTTCTTTCCTTATTCTTGAGCATATGTTCCATTTCATGTCTTATGTGTTATTCCATTGCTAATCTCATAAACATGTTGTTCATGAAGATGTTGTTGTTCTTACGAGTTTATTGATCATGGAAATGATTTTTCCTTCTTGTGTTTGCTCTAATCCTTTGACATGAACATCTTGGACCCTTACCGTTTCTTTGATATCATGACCTGAGCTTTGGAGTAATATTGAACCATGGACCATGGACTATGACATGGATTTGATAACCTAAAATCGGATAAAAATGAAAGATACGGACATGACGATATGTTTTGACTCGATTTTTATTTTTCAAAAAATCTTTAACCAAAATCAAAACCGACGCTTTATAAATGTTTATGGACATGAAACAATTCTAAAAATGTGTTTTTGAACCAAAAATCAAAAGAAAACGAAAAGATGTAAAATAAAAAATTCAGCCGAGACTCGGCGCTTAAGCACCCAAAATGAGCGCCCAAGTAGCTCATAAGCGCTCATAATGAGCGCCCAAGTGCCGGGTCCGGTTGCAAAATTTTGGCTAGAGGCTGAGCACTCAAGCGCCCATCTAGGCGCCTAAGCGCTTAAACCACTGGAAAAATTTTGTTACTTGGCGCCCAAACCCGCGCCCAAGCGCCCAACTCAGCAAACTAAATTGCGATTTTTGACCTCGTTTGGTTGAACCGAGTCCGTATCCGATCTTTGTAAAGTATGTTTAAGATTTCAAAACGCTGAATCCTCTAGTCCATAGTCTAATCCTAGTTTGTTTGAACTAAACGATTGACGAAGTAACAAACTAAACGATTGATGAAGTTTCCGAATTGTCCATCCAATCATTAGTAGACGTCAATCAAAACATGCCAATAGCTTCATGATGTCTAATACATTTCTTGTTTATTCATAGCCTATTGAATGACTGTCTGTTGGGCCCTGGGGATTTACAGGAGTGTCAGATTGTGCAACGTTGGGTTGTCAATCCGAGCTCTTATGAATCCTCATCTATGGGATAATCCGGACAACCCTGGAAGTAGGGTTCTGAGGGGTTATTCTAAAGTACATACGTCGATTGTGCTTTACTGTATATGTTACTCCTTCGGGAGTTTGGAGGGATAAGAATTTTATATGAAAAATATTGAAGATATAAGGGTGATAGACCTACCTAATTGCTTATTTCTGCCTTTATGACTTGAATGTGATACTTGTTCCTGTTATCGGCTTGATTTGTTCATTCTGAATTGTTCTTAACCATTTACTGAAATCACATTATTATCTTGTTGTCGAAATGCTTATTGTTTGGAACTGTTTCACCTCTGTCATCATGCCATAAATTTTACTGAGTCGTGTGACTCATGATTCTATTATATTCTATAGGCTCTTAGGCCATGGATCAATGACTGAAGATATTGAGCCTGATTAGTATAG
>JACFYI010001436.1:448981-460698 GCA_014898755.1 Handroanthus guayacan | reverse complement strand
AAAAAAACAATCGTCCGACAAAGCACATATACATTGGAAAGCATACATGAACTATATAGTAAAAAGAAATTTTAAAATTATAAAACACATGCAAATGTACCTATCACGTATTACAATCACAAGAAATAAATGTGCAAATATAGGTTTAATATAATTAAAATCAATTTAATTTCAGGGCTATGTCATTAAAGAAAAGCCATAATTTTAAGACAAGAAAAGAGACATAAATAGTGACAAAAATAAATTTTGGCCAACAACCAAAAATAACGCCACACATTTGATTTCCGTGAATAGAGAAGTATATATCTGGTGCAGAACAAAACAATCATTTAACAATATTTAACACATGGAAGTGTAGTTTAATGTGAGTCAAGAGATTCACAATAGTTTGGAGAGTCTAAATAGGTAAATTATGATAATGGCCCCAAAGGTTTAAGAAATAATACAATAACCCCTGGGGATCCGCATATCAAGCAAATGGGTCGTCCCAATCCAATAGACCAAACCATTCAATAACATTCACGTGATGCCGTGCATAAGGTCATCCTATGATCATATTGTATTACATGTGAATTAAAATTATCATTAACAAGTGCCATGAAGCACCATCGAACAACAAGGTCCATACCTAGCATGGTACGATAAATAGTATAGATAGTATCAACCAAAGCCCAACAAAATAGTCATTCATGTATCATTTTGATTATATATATATATATATTATTCACATAATTAGATTCCATATCTTTTCCTCTCAAAATAATAATAATAATAATAATAATAATAATAATAATAATAATAATTAGATTACATGAATATTCTCACCTAACTGGTTAAAGTTTTTAAGTTAGCACCTGTCATAAATACACTGTTATTGATTTGTATTTATTGTTCAACTCTACATATAGTCTTTTTTTTTTTTTTGCCCTAATCAACAATATGGGCCTTCTCTTAAATGTTAATTAATTATAGAGACGGCCATGCATGCTATTAAATTACCTAATAATTAGGCATGGGCTCCGTGATAAAGGGAATAAATCTCATACACATGATAAGTTAATTAATTATATACTAAATTCATAATATGAGAGCCAACGACGTGAAATATATTTCCACAACAAAATATTGAAAATCTTCATGACCACACATTCTGTAATCAAATTAAATCAATTTCTCACTACATTGTTTAAAAATAATAATAATAATAATAATAATAATAATAATAATAATAATAATAAGCATGCTCAATATTATTTGACTGACTAGTTGACTTTGCCGGTCGTTGTTTGAAGAAACCTTTGATGAAATTCGGTAGTTGGTAAATCATTTGTATCGCAATTGATTAGCAAGAGGCATCGATAAAAAATAAAGTATTTATTTCAATACTTCAATTCCTCGTCTCTTCCGTTTGTTTTTAGAAAATAAAAAAGGAGATAATTATCTCAAAACTCTTTGAGGTTTTTGTAAAACTATCAATATTTAATTATCAAAACATCTCTTGAGATTTAAATAATTACCATTACACTTCATGAAGTTTAGATAGTTACCATTACACCTCTCCGAAAATTCTAAACGTGATAAGTATACCTACTAGATAAGAAGTTGTAATTGTAATATATGCATTTGTTAAGGGATTGTAACTGTAATATGTGCATACATTCAAATAGTGAAATTATAATTATATATTAGTTAAGCTGTATAGTATAGGGTGTAATATTAATTATTCAAAATTTAGGGAATATTTTAATAATTATGATAAACTTTAGGAGGTGAAAAGGTAATTATCCCAATAAAAAAAACAAAAAGAAAAAAGAAAGAAAGGACGTGGGCAGAAATGACAAGATTTTTTTTTGTTTTTTTTTTTTGATAAAAAGAAATGACAAGATGTTGAAACATATCAACTTAGAAGGAGATAACGTGGTACCCATTGAAACCGTAATTCCTATTTAAACAAGTAAAAAAAAAAGTAAAATTTATGACTTGACGCGAATGAAGAATAGGGATCAAGTCTGCTTGCCAGCCTGATGAGTGGGTTCGAAAAGTGTTTGAATTTGAGGAAAATTTGAGCTTATTCTGTATAAATTTTTAGTTGAATTTGAACCAAATAATTCTTGTTCATAGGTTTGCAAGCCAACTCACATGCCTATGTTTTTTTAAAAAAAAAAAATGTTATACATATATAAATATATATATAAATTTATGAATAATTAAATGAGTTATTTATAGAATAATTAAAATTTTCAAGCTCAAGTTCAAACATATTTTTTGAACATAGTAAAATAATTGAGCTCCAGCTCTTATACTTTGTCACAAATCAAGCCAAATGAATCGAGTCGAGCTCGAGCATTTTTTGGACTTATTGAGCTAGAATTTGAGGATCATGCATTTAGTTCAAGCTCGAACCTCAAAGAATGGTCAAAGCTCAGCTTTGCTCGACTCGTTTGTATCCTCACTTTTGAAATTAGTTACGAAACAATTTTTGTCCCACTATAACAAAAATCTGTTAAGTACCATGAATTGTGTATCGATCCCCTTCTGGCTTACTCCAATTTTCAAATCAAACCTCATTTCCTAATACAATAAAATTAAAAAAAAAATCATAAATGAAATTGATGTAACTTTGCCCTGTAATTTCAGAATATCAGAATACACTGTTATCTGACTATATCGACTCTATACTGGAACTTGCCTACTATTTTGATTTATTAATTTCCCAAATGGGTTTCTTAAATATTTTTCTTATCATTTACAAAATGTTAAATAGATACATAAAGTAAAAGTTAGTAGTAATACATATAATTTTTAAACAGTTACATATCCATGTTAAATATGTCACAGACCATTTGGATAAAATCTATACAATATATAAAGCACCAACCCGTAATAACACTGTCTTTTCAAGTGATATTCTGAAATATTAATTCTTTAATATTAATTCATCTTGATAATCACCCACAACTTAACGTAAAATCTCAATCCACTAATTATCTCCCTATATTAGATTATGTATTATTTATATTAAATATTAATTATATTCTAATTTTAAATCTGAAATTATACTTTCATTTATATAAAATATATATTGATTATTTTACGTGTATATATATATCAAAATTCAAGTATGCACTAGATGCTATTATACATTAAATATATATTGATTATTTTATGTGTGTATATATATATATATCAAAATTCAACTATGCACTGAATGCTATTATACAGTAAAAATTTATATAGATAGTCATCTGATACATTAAATAAATGTTATGATATTGTTGCTAGAAGAATCTAATCCCATTATATATGTACTAACCCAATTCTTCTTACTTTGTGTTCTTATATTTTCTCTTTGTAAAATCTCTTAATTAATAGCCCTAACAAGATAAGAATGAATATACTAATTAGATCAACAATATAATTATGTAGTAAAAAATGAGGTAGCAAAGTAGGAAAATTGGTTAACCCATTGCCTGAACTCACGGGCCATATTCTAGATGATTGTGGGCATCGACATTATAATATGATAGAATAATACCATTGTGATATGCTAAATTTATATTTATAGAATACAATAAGATATTGTCACAATTATCACCATATGTGATAATATTTAAAACTGATTCATTAATTCGTTGGGTATGCGGTGGAAGATAAGTTTCAAAATATTCAACACAATAAAATTTTTAGAAAATAATCATATCTTAAATTCAAATACATAATTAATATAACAACAAAAATATCCACATCATTCAAATTCTTAAGAAAACAAATATTAGACTTTACATATATTATACAATGCAAATCGATTAATCACTTAAAACTTATTAAAATATTCTCAATATTGCTCAAATTTATTTATGAAAGTAGAAAAAACTAAAAAAATTTAGGTTTTTCTCTAAAAAATGGATCATCGATAGTTCTCCCACAGTCCCACTTATGTAAAGTTTTTATTCTATTTTTACCTTTTTTTCTGAGATAAAACCCGTGATGCTTGTTCTAAGATAAGCAATTAATATATTCATATATATTATTGTAATCATGCCATACCTAGCACGTATTTGACACAACATGTAATAAATTTTCGAAACATGTCTACCCAAAGCTGCAAATAATTTATTGGCTACCTTTTGAGATATTGTTCCTTGTAATATAAGATTTCACTTATTTAAAAAAAATAAATATATTTGAATATTAACATTTTTATATATGCGCAGAAACCAGTTACATAATTGCCGACCAAAATTAAAGAATGCAAGAAAAGTGGGCAAAAAAAGGAAAAGAAAAAAAGATCCTAATGTGAAAAGTGAAAAAAGATCCAAATGTGAAAAGTGAAAATGCCAACTCAATTTGAGAAGTAGCTAGTCAACGCTAAGCAAGCTGATGCGTATAGTTATTAAATGCTCACTCCCTCAATTAATCTCCAGTTTCTCTTCCCTTCTTTCTCCGATACGTAGAAGCCCCGCCGCCGCTCCCGCCGTTAACCACCCTCCTCCACCGTCTCCAAACCACACCCTCCCATGGCCTCCGCCACCAAAGAAGTACTCACCGACCTCTCTCCGTTCATCAAACATTACACGGACGGCACCGTCGAACGCCTCTTCGGATCACCCCACGTACCTCCGTCGCCGGAGGATCCCACAACCGGCGTCTCCTCCAAAGACATCACTATCTCCTCCGCTGTCTCCGCCAGACTCTACCTCCCAAAACTCACCCACCCATGCCAAAAGCTACCCATCTTAATTAGTCTACTACCACGGCGGCGGATTCTGCCTCGAATCCGCCTTCTCTTTCCTCGACCACCGCTACATCAGCCACTTGTCCTCCTCGGCCGGAGCTTTGATCATCTCCGTCGAGTACCGCCTCGCCCCTGAGCACCCCCTCCCGGCGGCGTACGAGGATTCTTGGGCTGCCCTCAAATGGGTCTGTTCCCACGTCCTTGATCAAAATATCAGGTGAAGATTTGGTGATTATACCATGTTTTAAGTATTTCATTTTGTAATGAAACCTATTTTTATTTTGTCATTTTAATAGTTACAAAACACCACCGTTGATATTAGTGCTAACTAAGGATAACTATTATTTCAACACTTCTGAAATTCAATTTAATCACAAACACATGCACCCTATCATTAGTTTATACGAAATTTACTTGTCATGTTTAAATAAATTTATCGCACAATCGACGATTAATTGTAATTTTTCAAACCATGATAGGTGTTTTTGTTATTATATCAAACCCATGAGGTATTGAGATAATTATTTTATATATTACCACTATTATTTTGTGACAAGATTTTTATTATCATTATACTATAGCGACATTTTTGTTGTGATAAAATATATTCTTTTATCATAATCGTATACCTATGCTATATAGATAAAGTGTGAGGGATAAAGATAATTTTCTTCTATAATATTTTTTTATGAATTTTTCATAAAATACATTTAATTTCAACTTGCTTTAATAATCATTCACAACTTAATTTTCTCTTCATATTAAATTATATATGCATTATATTAAGATAACAATAACATTCAAATTATTAAATGCATACAGTGTAAATGATATCTTAATATATATATATATAATATTTTTCTTATTTTCTATACACACAACAAATATACAGTAGATCCTAACAATTAATAATAAATTTCACGTTCTTATTTAACATACAGTGAAACCAATTTCGAGAAAGATGAATGGATCACCGACCACGGAGACTTCAACCTCCTTTTCATTGGCGGCGACAGCGCCGGGGGTAACATCGCTCACAACATCGCCATGCGGGCCGGATCCGAGTCTTTACCCGGAAACGTGAAAATCCTCGGCGCTATCCTCTCGCATCCTTACTTTTGGGGCTCTAATCCCATCGGAAACGAACCCAAGGAAAACATAGAACAGAGTTTGCTTTACAGGAATTGGCTATTCGTGCACCCATCCGCCACCGGCGGGATTGATAACCCGTTGATTAACCCGATTGTTGATGGGGCTCCGAGCTTATCTGGGCTCGGATGCTCCAAAATGCTGATTTGTTTAGCGGAGAAGGATGAATTGACGGGAGGGCAGTAGTTTACGCAGAGAATGTGAAGAAAAGTGGGTGGAGAGGGGAAGTGGAAGTGGTGGTGGTTGAAGGAGAAGGGCATTGTTTTCATGTGTTTGATATTGAAACTGAAAAGGCTAGGGATTTGATCAAGAAAATGGCTTCTTTCATTTCGCAGTGATTCTTCTTTTTTTGAGGGATAATTCTTGGTTTGTTGTTATTGTTTTTAATTGGAATTGTTGTTGTTGTTGTTGTTGTTGTTGTTGTTGTTGTTGTGGTTTAATAAATATTCTATAAATGTTTTATTTTATAAATCTCTCAAGATAAATTGATCTATATTTATTTCTCTAGGCCATGTTTGATATTTTTTTATGAGAAAGAACTCACAATCACTACTCAGTCCTACGTTCTAAGTAAATCTCGAGCGTATAAAATAACTTGCAAATCATATGGATCAAGCAAGCTGTTCTGGAAACACGGTGTACAACGGGTTCATATTTATGAAGAAGTTTAAACTAAGGTTTCCTATGGGACTTAAAACGTGTTAGATTAGCCTTTTGGTTTTGATTAATTTTAGGTTTGATGCTCAAGATTTTGTAAAGCATATTAAAAGCTTGTTCAAGTCAGAAGTCAAAGTGGCCTACCAATATTAATTTTGCTTTTGTACATAGATTAAGAGCAATTAGGTAAATTCAAATAACAATACGCACCAATGTAGCATATCAAACATCATCATACTACCATGCTAGAGCTAAGCCTTTGTTCTAATTCAAAGGGAGTAGGTCTTTAACCAAAAAGTTATGAATCCGATTTCAAGCAATATGTGCAAATTCTTTTCTACTAAACAATTCTTTAATTCTTTGATTTTCTACTGTTATAGGAGCTTGGCTAAAGAAATTTGCTCGTTAGTTATAAATTTTTTAATATTATAAATATGATATATTGACATATGGATTATAAAATATATATGTAGATAATGCAATCTTTTGTGGTTAACTATTTAAAAAGGAACCAGAACTTTTTCAATTTAACAAAAAAAAAAAGGGGACATTTTTCTTTTTTGAAAAATTGCATTTTCTTGGAAATAGAGAAATGTGTGCCCATTAAATTCAGTCAATGCATATCGATCCTCCCAAAATTGATAGGCATTAATATTTTAGTGTTTGGGGTGGCTTTCTAAGTATTAATATCTTAAATTTAGATAAGATTGTTGGTCTGCCGACCGACTAGACCATACCGAACCCAATCTATAAAGTCAAATGTTGCAATTTGCATGGCATATCTTAACATTTATATACATGAAAAATATGTATGTACATATATACATATATATAAATTTTATGTACACAATGCATTTATTTGATTATTTCTTTAATGCCTTCGTATAAAAATTTAATTTTGAATTAGTCAAAAACTTTGCACTCAAATATTTCTCGTATTGAAACATTAATTTCAGGATTACGGGAACTCTCCTGAGATAATTAAAACATTATTTGATGTTTGGATAATTAACATTACATTCCCCATATTTAGTTTAAATGATAAATAATTACAAGTAAATCCCTTGAAATATGGATGTTATTATCAATATATGTCAATTTACATGGTGTAATTATTTTTGTATATTAATCAAATTAACCATACAAAATGTAATGGTAATTATTCCAAGCTCAAGAATTGTTTTGACAATTATGTCAAACTTCAAAAATAAGCCTACATAGTCATCCCTTAATTTTATGTAAGGACGGAAACATTTTAATCCAATCAAATAGGAAAAAGAAATAAATTGAACTATGTTGCATTTGCCCATAGATGTATCTTTCACAAATGAATTGAAACATAAACTTGATTTTTCAATATATACTCCGATATGTGCATAACTATGAAATGACCATATTACCCCCTTGTACTTAAGCAAAACTACCAAACATTATTCATTATTGTACCTTTTTATAGTTAGAATTATCTATTCCAAAATGATATCTCATGTCAAATTCCTTATACCGTGCATTTAATATGCATCAACCCGTGAAATGATCAAGAAATGAAACACTAATTGAAATTAGAAAAGAAGATTCACATCCATCCTTATGTGGATCCAGTCAGTCTGACTAAACGTGACATATAATATAACATAACCAGCAACTAGTGTTAACTG
The DNA here is from genome assembly GCA_014898755.1 of Handroanthus guayacan. Classification (NCBI taxonomy): domain Eukaryota; kingdom Viridiplantae; phylum Streptophyta; class Magnoliopsida; order Lamiales; family Bignoniaceae; genus Handroanthus; species Handroanthus guayacan. The sequence goes on along the minus strand of JACFYI010001436.1, from coordinate 452,499 downwards.
ACCTTTGACTAAAATGATATAAAATGCCTCAAATAAGTTACATCAACTATGCTATAATTATCAATGACAAGCAAATATAAATAGTTGCTAATACATTTTTTTATTATTTTTCATTCGATTCAAAATCCATTAAGGGACAAAAGTTACAATCTGGGACCCTACAAACTGCATACCTTAACAAACTTAAAACAAGTACATTCTTTGATAGTTTTTCTAAGCAATAATATTCGAAGATTATGCGCTGTTGCAACATGTAGCAGTAATTCAGAATGTTTACACACAAAAGGGGCAAGAAAATTGCAAAAAATGAATGACAAAAATTCTAATTGTGTGCATTGAGGAACTAAGTTCTAGATCTGGAGGAAAACTATTGAGCATACCTATTACGGGATATTGCCCTTCTCCAGGTTCAGACAACTATTAACTTGACTGTTCGTATTTCTGTGTAACACGATTGATTGGCTCTTGAAAATACTGGAGCGATATAAAGATGGCCTCCTGTTTCCAGAATAGTGATTTTTAGGGACGGGATGCCTAATTGAAGAGAGGGCAAATATCTTGAATGGTATAGAAAACGGTAAACATACCTCTGTCCGAATAGTTCTGCTTCCTTGATGAGGACATGTGTTAAGATATGAGTCAAATATGTCACGTACATTATTCCCCTGCAATAGAATTTATTCTAGTTCTATTCAGTGATATAACAAGTATGAGTTTTAGAATTAGGATGTTTGTGGGGCATATAATTATATGTAAAAGTCCCTCATTACGGTCCACTGGAAGTGTATATGAGGGTGAAATGCAGGGATAAAATCGGTAAAGAATAAGAAGGCATATCCACACAACTGAAACATGCACGCTGAAAATAACATAGGGATTATTACCTCAATACCTATAAGGTTTGGTATAATTAAAAAATAATAATAAAAAAAATAAAATAAAATAAGAGCAGCCCCTTATGATTTAAGTAATTATCATTACACCCCTACCGTTCGTTCTCAGTCAACAGCATGATGATGACACGGTCATGTATCTTGAGCAATCTTTATTAATTCATTGGACGACTGCTTCAATAGAATACATACAAAGGCTTATGCTAGCTAGCATCGGTTTATCTATCATCATGGAGGATCTACTTGATCCGACTATAAATCTTCTTTCTATACTCTTTGTGGGGTTTCTTAAAGAGCCATTAGAAAGGGGAGAAGGAAGTGGCCCCGGGGCTTCATTGGGCTTGTATGGCATTACAATTACACTCCTTGAAAGTTTAACATATTGAACAAAACATTACTCGTAAGCCCCCTATACATAGGATCCATTAAGTTTTCTATCAGCTCAACTAACAATAAACTAACAATAGGTGTAACGATTGTTATTTAAACCTTGGGGGTGTTTAGGCAATTATGCCAAACATCAGGATGTGTTGAGGTAATCATACCAATAACATAATGTAAAGCTACCAATATTAAAAGGTTTCTGAATGAAATACCTTCAAGTTTTCGTCCTCCTCAACACACTCTTCCAATCCAGCAAGTCCACCAAAAGCAATTAAAAGATGCCTAAAGGTAAATCTTTTTTAATCATAATCTGGATATATGCAGAGGTTCTAAAACCATGCTTTAAGTTTGAAGTACAATATAGTCCTACAAGATTATGCATCGAACTTGTAAAGACCAACAGCCTCTTTTTGAAGTTCGAAATTTAACTGGACAATTCAATAAAACAAAATTTGTTTCAGGAACGTGTGTATATACCTGAATGATGGTAGAGTAAGCTCTGATGAATTAATAACTAATCCATGTTCAGAGGTACCGATTCGATGATCATACCCTCCCTGTCACAGGGTAATAAGAAGTTTGGTGAACGAAGTTTCCATGGAGATGATTATCGTAACATGGTGCGCTTTCAAGAAAAGCCGAAAAAAAGGAACAGAATAATACAGACCTGGTATGGGCAGTTCTTGAACACAGAACTAATGTTCGGAGCATATCTCACTTTGTACCCCCAGTACATTCCCTCCTCCCTAGGTCTTGAAGAAGGGACAATTTTGCGTGGACCTGTAAATTTCGTTTTCTATATAACTAATTGATTTTGCATGTATTAACACTCATAAAAGGTTTACAGACCTGCTTCTAGGTTACGGTTGGTTCCCATCTCTACTGTTACTCTTCTTCCAGGTTCAATAACTTGATCAACCACAACATTCTGCACAAGAAGGCAATCTAAATAGAGTCTGCCAACAAAACTAAGAGGGTGTTTGCCTAAGCTTATAAAAGTATCTTATAAAGCCTAAATTTATAAGAATTATAAGATGATCTGGAACATTTAAGACACTAGAGGTATTAATAATGACATTCTGTAAGTAATCAGGTCAAAAACAAAAAAGAGTTGGGAACTCTTTACTTTTCTAGAGGAGCTTGTAAGATTCTGACATCTTATTTTCTACTTGCTTACAACATCTGAATGAACCAAGATTAAGAATTAAATGGACGATACCTTGCTAAGACCCACATCAACAAGTGTCCCCACAGAACCTTGTTCTCGTTTTTCCAGTGTGATGCCTAAAAGAAAGGAAGACATCAATGTACTTTCCAAGCTAAAAAGCAGACTCCTTGATGGGCAAGATGATTAACATACACAAAGAATACAGTAGCACTTCTAATTTATCAAGTACTTGGTATCTAGAAGAGCAAAAGTTATCCAAAGAGTACGACTTCGATCACCACTAACTATCACAGATTCACAGTTACTTCATGTACATTTATAGATGATGAAACACATTAATTCTATAATCATTTTAATGATAATCCTCACTATTAGTTGGAGTTAAAAGAATGTTACTAACAAGTTGCTATAATGGGTAGGAGAAAAGTCAGGGGCATCAGCAAATATAAATCATCGACATGAAACTTACCTGAAGTTCAGCGATCAAGTGTAAGCCATCATATGCCCAGACTTTTCCCAATTTTTAAGAATAATAGTAAACAGTGGACATGCCTAAAGAAATATGTAGCTTCACAAACACTTATACACAGATGAAACATCAGTGGATACATGACTGCTTGTCCATGTGCAAATGTGTGAAAGACTAGAAAATGACAAGGCCATACAACCCATTGTTGGTAGTTCATATCCAAATCCCACACTATCCAGGCAGGTGCAAACTAATGGGCATCGGCAGTTTAAAATGTCAATAGGTAACCTGAAATCCAGTGACTAAGTGTAAGACACTATATAAACAAATTTTGCACCACCCTACCTACATAATAACTTAAACTTAGTTTGGGCCTATGTATTGTACACGCACAAACATTCTTGCCATAGCTCATACGTAGAACCAGCCAAGACAATAAAAAGTTTTAAATTCAGTATGCTACTTTAACTGACAAAATGCAGAGGAGACAGGACATGAGATCTTCTTGAAATCATCAGAAAATGCACATGTATGTATCTAAAGTGAGAAGCATAAACGAAACTCAAGAAGAGATTGTGTTTCTGTGTGTGTGTGGTGGTGGCGT
>JACFYI010001436.1:437236-448915 GCA_014898755.1 Handroanthus guayacan | reverse complement strand
TTGTGTATATATATACACACACAACATCAAATACAAATATATTGAAGATACTAAAATTATTTCAAAATACCATCATAACACAATTAAGATTGCCAAAGCACATTAAATTCTCCAGTGACTCAAGGAGTACACGTGAAATAAACAATAGACATTTAGGCTGCTACCTTCCCGGTATGAACCCCATTCATGCTTGCGCAAATGATGTGGGGCATCAAGTGGGGGCAACAGACCCTGCAAAGAAACACAAAAAGGATTTGAAAGGTATCAATAAAGATATACTTACTGTTCTATCCAAAATTTGTAATGTTAATATCAGATACTCACCACAAATCTTAAACTATTGTGTTTTGGGAAAAGACTCTTTCTGAGATACTGTGGTGTCTCAAGATACCTCAAGATTCTCATAAAAAAAGCAGCACCACTCTCATTCTCATGTGAATCATTTTCCATTATTTCAGTTGAAGCATCTTCTGATGTACTCTTGCTGTCAAACACAACTACCTGTTCCACAAAAGCAAGACCACTTGCCATCAATTTCTCTTAACATTCAAAACATACGAACCCATAATGCTTAAACCACAGAAAATAAGAAAATTAATCTACCTTGGTATAGTATTTTAGGGGTGGCAAATTGCAGGTTTAAGTTTCACATGCAGGCTCAAAATATTTGTCAATCCACTCTTGCATTTATCCAGGGAGTAAAAATGAATTGTTTTCAACTCAACAAACATCTGACCTCTTGTTTAAATATAGGCACACAGACCATGATAGACTTACTTATAGGATAGGGGGAAGCACAGCACAACTTGGATAGATGACACAGAAAAGATGTAGTTTCAATAAGAGGTCAGAGTAATTAAAAAGCACCTCTCCCTTTACGGTTTAATTTGTCATTATGATAATTAAAAAACATCAAGCATATTTGCTTTCTGACCTTTTTTTAAGCCATTCAATGTAAAAGATAATAGGCTTCAAATGGAGGTATTATCATAATTAAGCAAAAAATTCCAAGCTCTCTTTTTTTAACCTATGCTCTTTGTATGTTCAATGAACTAGTGAATCCTCATTGATGACATGTGGCATCTCAGTTCTTCTAGTACATGCTCTGTTATAAGACCCTGTTTTAAGACATATTGAAGGATTTCCTAGTTTCCACTGACAGAACACCAGCTACTAAAGTTCCTGAACTACATTCCACCACTAACTACATTGATGTCATAGACTTCAAGGCACCTTAATTCATCCTCTACACCTGCATAATATCAAAAACAGTAATGGACTACAGACCTCATCAATCCGAAAAATTGTAGCAGCACGGGCAACCTGGCCAGCCAACTGTAAGGAAATTAAAAAACGGAAGCAAAAAACACGTTAAGATGTCAGTATACAAAAGACTAAAAATTTAAATATAAAAGGTGGGTTTCCATTCTCTCATATCGGCACCTCAAAACATATGCAACAAACACAGAAATATTATAAACACGTACTTCGAATAACTCATAAAGCTCGTATTATTCATTCAGAGATTCACCATTTTCCCCCATTCAGTAGAATTATCAAAAGTTTAACAAACGAATGCAAACCCCATCAGCAAAAAATTCAAACTTAAAACGTAATCTTAAAGAAAAGGTGACAGACAAGGACATTACCCGGGTTGCGAGTTCAAGTGACTGAGCATTATCAATGATGGACCCAGGAAGAGCAATAGTGATAGTGGGTACTTCAGTTGCCAACGACACGGTGTCGTTCTCCTGTTCCTTCACTTTCTCCCTGTTTTTCTTCTTCTTTTTCCGGTGCTTCTCGCGAGCTTCAGAGCCGCCATTTTCTACTGACACTTCGTTTTGCGATGTTTCTCTCTTCTCCTTCTTACCCATTTCTTACAGGCTGCCTGGCAGTCAATTCTTATTTTTGTGTAGCGGGATTCGAGGTCGATTAGGGTTTACCATCTTGGGAGGGTTTTATTTTTTTATTTTTTATTTTTTTAAATAAATAATAATAAAAAAAGGGGTAAAATAGAACTCCCGTAACGGGTCAATTGCACTCACCCCAAATATTTTCTGAACTGGCAGTTATTCCTCAATCATTGAAAAACATTTAATTTTTTACCCTCTAAAATTGAAATCCCATGGAAAATTATCGAAATATTATATTCAAAGTCAACATATTTCTGCAGCAAAAGTGCAAGGGGATCTACTAAGAATATCTCATTTTGAAAAAATTAGGGATAAGTTTAATCCTACTTTTGCCTAATTTAACTCTAATTTTATCTTACCGTAAAACACGTGAGGGCTTTGAACTAGATATTCCACTGGATTTAAATTTTAGAGGATGAAATAAAAGATTTTACAATGGCTTGGGGATAATCGCATGTTTGAAAAAGGGCTCGAGGATAACTGCATGTTTGAAAAAATTAATTTCCTATACATTAAGAGTGTTTGCATTTCACTCTAAAATACAAATTAAAATTATGCAATTGGGGCAACGAAATGTACAACACCCTCATTAATTTTTATGTATAATTAAAGTTACAACTTTCCAAAAGTTACAGAAATTTCTCTTTATTTTAAGCTATATATATATATATATATATTTAACATTGTGTTAGTACAAATAATATATAGGCATGAGGATATGATTACAATATGGTACAAAACATTGTGACTTAAATTATAATATACATGAAACACAATATGGTTAAAATAAGATACCTCAAAACTAAAAATTTTATTTCTTTATCGAGTTGAAAAATCTATGAATAGTAAAGATATATTCATCAATATTTTCATTTTAATTCATTTCTTGAAACAATGCACATCGGATTAGCAAAATTTATCAAACATACATTTAATTTAACTAAGCTATCTAAATGTATAACATATAAATCTTTACATGCATTTAAACATAAAAATTGATTTACATTATTTCATAATCTGATCTTGATAATTTAACATATCATCTCTCATAACATATGCAATATACATAAAATAAGAGACTCATATAGTAACAAAAGTTGGTGCTGGAAAAAGAAAACAAATCAAATGTGAACTGAAATTATGTTAGAAATCTGTTATTTCCCAGCTTACGGTGTATCCCAACACTGAGACTGTAAAAGCTTTAACATTATACACTGGCAAGAATTCTGTACATCATCATTCAATACACATTATATATATTTTATCAAAGCTAATCTTAGAGCAAGATTAGCTGCAAGAGAGACCAAAAGACATTAAAATTTGTATGATTGAGACCTAGATAAATTGTTCTAGGGATTCAGTTTAGATTAATGGATTCTGCGGGACATAAAATCTAAGAAAATTATAGAGGTATTATCTTTCGTACGCAGTGTTCTTGCCTCACTCAACAATGAAGTAGCTACCTTCTCAGCGGGACTCTCTGTGTCTGTTGTGTTTCTCTCCATCGTCTGTCAGTGCAAGGTATGATGTGAGATTTCAGAAACTAGAAATCGAATTCTTGGAAATAATGAAGTGGGATGAAATGGAGGTTCGTCTTGGATGAATTATTACCTGATGCACGAGCTGAACTGCCTTCTTGATATTAATAACGTCCCAAAAACCGTCACTGCATCCAAAATTACAAATTTATTATGTTAAAAGAACAAAATATGTACTTGAGACGGTGTATAACTAACACATCAACAAACACCAGAGTCATTCATCAATTCTAATGTCAAGTTATATTGTGACAAAACTTCCAGACAATTGATCAGAAACGCTAGATTTTAGGTCCTCATATAAGGGATATCTTGAAATTAGACAGAAGTTTCCCAAGAAAATTATCAGGATCCTAAACTGAATGAACCAAAAATAAAAGACCGAAGATAAAATTATGCTTTTATGGAAAAAAAAAAGTCATAAGCAAATTTACCTGGCTAATAGAGCAAAAGCCTTGCTTGATTGGTCTATATATGCAACTTCACTTATATAAGGTTCTGCACTGAAGCGATTGTCCTGCTCTTTCAGAAATTTGTCTCCAAGCATCCTGGCGAGGTTTATACCTGAATGTAAACAACCAGTGGAATGAGCACTTAAGGTGATATTCAATGCAAATTTTGTTATGATAAAACTCTAATCTTCTCACCACATATTCGAGTTTCCCCATCTCTGAGAGGTGTTCCTAATGCCTGAATACGGAGCCGTTCAGAATAACTGGTTATCCTGTGGTCTTCTGTCATCTTTATCTGCTTTCCTCCAATACTGCCAGAAGAAATATTAGGACAATCCAGTCTGATATGCTTATATCTCAGTATTAATAATATCAATTACAATAAAGATTCTGGAAATCCTAAAAGATATTATTCAGCAAGTTTCCATTAAATGTAAGCAAGATAGACATCATCACCTACTTTATAACACAAGCCGAGTCTCCAACATTTGCACATTGAGCATAGAAATTTTCATGACCATCATTCCAAAGCAGAAGCACCGTTGCTGTACAGCCCTGAAAGATTTTTAATATTACAACAAAATGTACATCCTCAAACATCAAAAGAGGGATATTAGCAAAAAAGAACCTAAATACTACTCCATCTCGCTGTAATGCTGTTGCAATGAAATGCAAACAATCTTACTAATAATAATTTTCAGCATACTGATCCAATAAGGATTACAGCAATCACAAGGAAGACCATGAAAAGAAATGTCAGACCACAGAGTTGTTGGCAAAAACAACTCAGGATATTTGATGTCAGACCACAAAGAAATGTACATATTTTAGATATTTGTTTTAAATGGCAACTCATGATAGCCAGATATTAGTTTTAAATGGCAACTCATGATAGCTCTGCTCATGGCACCTTGCGATAACACCACTCTTCGTCACGACTTATCTCAATGTTTATGCGTATTGAAGTTATAAGGGGTGGTAATACAGTATTCATCCATGCATAGATCTGTGCCAGAAAAGGTAACATAAACACTTTAAACAGTTTCTAATCCTCCCTGCAAATATCTGAAACTGAAACCCAAATAACAATTATGCTAAATGGAACATGGCATTTTTTCACAATCTATGAAAATACAGAGTGCAGTAATTTAAATAGAAAACACATTGGAAAAGAATCCTATGATGGCTCAGTTGGAAAGTACTAAGAAGCAAATATAATATGAAGCTGCAATCAAGTTTCCTGGCTGCACAGTCACACAAAGAACAAGGAAAGAAGTAGAGTAGAACCTCATAGTAGTGATTAATGCGTGCTTCTGTTAGATAAAATGCTTCTCTAAGGACATCAGAAGCATCACACTGAGATAAAACCTTCTCTCTTTTGAATGAATCTGCCAAGATGCCAGCAATTATGTCGGGCATTATTCTGCGGTAGAAGATAAAACAAGAGTAAGTATTAAAATAATGAACACTTTTGAAAATGATTCATGAAGGATAAGAAGATTTAAAGAGGAAACTGTTTTAATCTAAGTTGGTATATGGGACAAAATAATGCTTTCATGCAGCTCTCATATGCCAAACTCTAAAGTTTAGTTGCCTCATTTGCTTGCCACTGTAAACACTTCTTTTCCACATAGCACTATGCTAAGAAAAGTAGGATATGAAACACTAACTTGCTAACAGATGTGGCTGCATCTGCTCCTCCATGTCCATCACATATGCCAAACAGTCCAAACTGCAACGAGGAAATTCAGAACCCAAATAACCATCTCAGGTATGTACATGGATCACTAAGACAAAATTTAACTCCAATACCTGATCCATTCCAGGAAGAGGCCATTGGTAATAGCAGACATCTTCCATCGGCAACTTTTTTCCTCCTCGACGCAAAGCCATGGGATCTGACGCTATACCAATCCCGAAAGGGATCTTGCACTCTGCTTGAGCTGTAATATGGACCTGATGCAGCAAGTGAAGGGCAGAACAAATTAACATTTTCACAGTAACTGCATAGTAAGTTTAAGCACATGCAGCTATCATGCAGCGAAAGGTGCGGCTGCATTGAAACTCCACAAAGTTGTGTCTACTCACCAAAATCTTTGAATTTGTGCCAAAAGTTATTGTATCTCCGCTTGAGAGCTCAACTGGATTACTCCAATGTCTGCTTCCTGACTGAGGAAGGTGGACTGCCTGGGAGTTCAAGATTGTACCATTTAGGCTACCCACGTCAACCAGTTCCCATTTCAGTTTCTACAAAAATATGAAGTTAATCATAGCACAAAGTATAAACATAAATGTCTAGACATTGCACACCAAAGTGATAAGCTTACATTGACATTCCAATTTATCATTGCATGCTTGCCAGAGACCTCAGAGTCCTTTAGAATTACGTCACCAGGCGATACTCTACCGATAGTGACCGGAAGCTTAGATGTATTAGTCGACTGTATCGAATATTGAAGCCCACGAGAAGGACCAGAGATTACCTCCAGCATGAGACTGTTTCCTGCACCTCTAAGAGAAAAACATGATCACATGTTTTACATATTCCGCCAACAATAGATGCCAACAACATTAGTATTTGTGTAATTGACGACAAGAAAATTACTCCGGTTTTCAGAATAACTAGGAATGAAGCCTCTGAAAGTGTCTTTATCTGCCCCGTATTTAGGGCTAAAATTAACATCTTCTCTTTTTTCATATATCCGTTCTTCAGCAAACTGATTTGCTGCTGCTGGACGCTTGAGCGTCTGACCAACCAAAGAATCCTCTGATGTATTTGGAATGTCAAGAATAAAACTATCACCTGGACCAAACAATGAGTAAGATTTTCATTTTCTGGAGTCGGATAAGACTAGAATCATAGAAAACATTAGCATCTATTACTGTGTGTCAATTGGGGAGGAGCTGACTGAATCCTTTGTTTATGTGCTACTGCAATAGAATGTTTTGAATTAAAACCCCCCTGAGTTTGATGACCAGCCCACTCGGTGGAGTTATTTAATGTAGACTCATTGTTCTCGCTTTCAACACTACCCACATCTCCGGAAACAAGAGGCCTCTCAATGTCATCAACCTGCATGGGAAATGTTACAGCATGTAAAAACATGAAGATAGAAAGGATGAATAAAGAACACAAACTGCAAATCTTGGACAATTGAATGGGACAAGGTCAAATTCCAGGCAAAAATGTATATAATCTATTAACTGATCAGAAACAAGCATTGGAAGGTGGTTCATGGGTAACTCAAAGATGTCAGGTCTTCACATTATAGAAAAAGATCAGTAAGTAAGGAAGCACTACATCCATATTTCCACATCATACTAGCTGTATGGAAATCCTGCATAACCCTCCCCTTACAAAACCCAAAACCATGTAAAGTTCATTAGAATCCATTTTAAATATCCAATATATTTCGGTTAAGAAACTGATCGTTAACCCGTTCTAAAGCTCCCATTAATCAGATTCACGGAAAGGGAAAGCTTCCCTATAACAAAGTCAAATTAGCTAAAAATGTCGCAGACAAGGTCAAAATCTTGATCACCAACATGGATTGGACTATTAATTGAAAATTTGCACGCATAGACAAGAAACAACCTATTCAATCTCAACTCAAAAAAAACCCATTCAATCTCAACTTCAAACAATCAATAGGACGGCATTCGAGAGCACATCAGCTCGAAACAAAAAGGGCACTCGTGAATCATCGTCGAACAACCAAATACTAATCCAAAACCCCAACCATCAAGGCAATGACAACTCATCATTACCATTAATATGCATTCCAACTCCTAATTAAAACGATAGGTCAAGAAATCAAATCCCACAACAAGCATCAAATTAATCACAAGTCAAACCTTGATCGAGGCGGGGGAACGGCGGCGGGTGGTGGAGGGGGACAGGAAGCGACGCCATGGTTTAAACTTGCAAGCAATTAGGATGAGGATTACGACGAACAGCAGCATAACAATCACTATCGCAATGCTCAACTGCGATGATGATATGAAAATGCTGCTGCTGGTGCTAGGACGCATCGCCTTCTCCATCGGATTTTTACTGCTATGATTTTCTCTCACTAGAAACGATGAGAGAGAAAATTACCCCATTTTCATTTCTATGGAAATTGGGATTGCAACCAACCATACCAACCAACAATACTGTGTGACTTTGTGTAGCCTCTGCGAGAAGACCGCTTAGAAATGGTCGCATTTTTGTTTATTTTCTTTTTTCCCCCAAATTGTGTTTTTATTTTCTTTTACCTCCCCAGAAGAACTAGTTATTTATAATTTTATACTTCTATTGAAAAGAAATAAAATATTGAAAAATAAAGAATAAAATTGTATATTTATCAAAAAAAACAAGAATAAAATTGTATTATTTCGGGTGTGAAAGATATTTTCAAGTACATAACAACAAAGTTATATAATTTCATATTTTTTGAGCCGATAAATTTGTAATTTTGTATTTCTAAATTTTAAAAAATAAACGTAAAAGTTCATATCAATATATTACTAAAAATATTATAGTCGAAAGTTTAATATAGAATCAATTATAATTTCTTTTGTCAAAAATAAAATGTAGAAATCTAGGAATGTAATTACAATTGTTGTAAAAAATAAATCGAGTTTTAGAATTAATTGAGTAAAAATAAATTTAAAAATTGTCGTATTAATTTTTGTTTTGAATTTTCTTTTTTAGTTGACCATTTTGACAATCTAGAAATATTTGTTGTAATAACAAGACCCATGTCATGTAAAAATCTAATCTAAAATTTTTAGGTAAATTGGGCTAGGCCCATCACAAATTGTATTAATGCAATGGGCTAATGGTTTTATGTCATCAATAATAATTTCATGTAATTACAACAATTTTTGGGCTAGGGTATAACGATTTCTAGCTTGCAAGAACTTTATGTCATCAATAATAATTAAGGAAAATAGTTCAAGAAGATTGTTACAAATTGTGAAATTTATTATCACGCAAACAATTGAAGAAAATGCAATGTATTTGGTAATGGGAATTTCAAAATTTTAGACTCACAAACTTAAAGCATTTCTATAGTTGGAAAATTAGTCAAAATCATCTCACGTTCTTTCTAGTGCTTATATTGTAGGTCAAGTCAGTTATTTCACGAATGAATTCTCAAGTCATATGATTAAACTTCTATACATAGCTCGTGTCGAGTAAGCACCACATGGACATGATGCAATACATTGTTCATTTAAATTTTTCTTCAAAATAGTTCGTCCAATCATTTCTCATCAAAGCTAAGCAGACATGAGGTAACATTTCGTTGCACTAGATTTATCTGGACAATAGTTTAATACTAAAATATCATATTCGCCACGTGCATGGGTTGCCATCACATATAGAAAATATTGAGGTGCATACCCAACGCTCGATAGGCTCCCCTTGCTCACCTAATTTGGATAAACTTTATTATTTCAGTTAGGTTGTTCAATCAATTTCATATTGAATTGATTTCAAATCCACCATAATTATTTAAAAAATAATTTAAATAACAATTCAAATATTCAAATTTCATCAACACGAAATTATTGAGATAAGTTTAGTGCTTTTTTATTACTCGAGAAGAGAAGACAATATCACTTCACTCAAAGTTTAAACGCCACAAAATTAAGAGGAAAATACGTTTAGCACATTTATTATTACGAATTTCTTTTTTTTTTTATTTGAGGAATTTGAAATCATAGTTACAACTTGAAATCAAAAAAGAGAACATTGTTATCAAAACATACATTCAAAATTATATAAATATCCATATTATTGCAACGAAAATGTCACTTTATATCTAAAATGACGATTTAAATATCAACTTTTATAATCTTAAGTTAATTTTTTACGGATAATTTTTCATTATTATTTTAATCTACAAACACTCATTCTGCATAATTACTAGTATTATACATAAAATATATATATATATATACACATTCTTTGCATATATCAAGGAAAAAGGCCCCCCGCTTCAAAACCACAATTGGTGGAATGAAAAATGACAAGACTCGTATACGAGGATAATCATAAATAATATTCCTAATTTGAGATGCCATGTCTTTCTAGAAAGCTAAAACCTAGTACCTCCCCACGTCAACTTATTCTAATTCAAAGTTTTCAAAGGTTCGAGAATAAATATTTATAACTAATTTCTTATTGCAATTTGAAATAAAAAAAGGTCATTAATTAATCAAATGGCATCATTACATAATCCTTCAAATAGTTGGAGGACAGTTAAGAATCTTTAAAGCAAAATTAAATAATTATTTATTTTCAATATATATCAAAACCTTAAATGCAATGGAATATGATTTTTAAAAAAATTTATGCGTCTGGAGGAAATATTCATGGTATGAGTTGGAAAACATTTATGTATAAAGGAAATCGGATTGAGACGAACTTCAGAAATGAGGTCCAGATCGTTCAAATTTATCTGGATTTTGATCCAAAACTTGCCGAAAGAAAAATATTTAAAAAGCCAATATTATGTCTCTATATACTTTAAAGACGTCATAAGAACAAGAACAACAAACAATAATATATAAAAGTTAATGATCCAAAAAAAACCTAAAAAGTAATGTGACATATGCAATCTTCTCTAAGGTGTCTTTTTCATTGATTAATTTAACATAAGTGCTTTAGATGGTATTTGATGCTAAAACTATCGTCCACTAGCACAAATTAAGTTGGCTGACCTGATTTATAAAAAATAAAAAATAAATAAAAAGAAAGAAAGAAAAAAGTGGGCTGACATAATACATGCTTAGTCTTGTCAGTGAAGATGGTTTTTTGGTCTTTTTTTTTTTTTCCCACTTTTCATAATCATAAAAAACTCATAAAATTATGCTCCTTTTAGAGCCATCAAAGGTTAAATTATTTATTTAATTTGTCTTGATGGAATCTACGTAGCACTACATCATGAGCAAGCACCTTTGACTTTTTTTCTTGGTCAAATTATTTTATAATAATTATTAAATTTAGAAAAATTAACTACATACCAGTATTTATGTTGGAATCTTAAATCTATACATAAGACTACCTGTTATATAAAAGAACACATGACAATTTGTATTGATTTATCGTTAAAATGATATAAATATAGCAAAATCTAATTCGAAATAGAACTTCTCAAATGATTATAGTCATTTGCAAAGGTTAACTTTTTCTCAAGCAAGTTGCTTAGTTTAGGAGTGTAACATAAATTATTATATAACTTCATATTTCTCCATCAAAGTCACTTTTCTTATCTCTCAAACCCCTCAACTTGCATCAAATTTATGCTTTTGTCATAGCTTTTAGGTGTCCACACTATAATGGATAATTTAAGTTCAAACTTTAGAAAAGATTATGAGTAAATCATAATTATGATTATTATGTATCTTATCAAAATATTATCTAAATTAAAACTCTTATTAATTTTGTGAATTGAATGAAATTCTTTCCACAAAGGATATGTCAAATCACCAATCATTTGTTTCCTTTTCATGTGGAATTTCATGAAAGAAACCAATTTGTATGACTAACATTAAAATCCATGTGAGCACACAATAAATTGAATAACCTAACCTAAAAATGTAGCTCACATGACAATTAAAGTACTATAGAATTGTAGGTGAGTGAATTTTGAGCGTGTTCATACCATTAAGGATGGAGAAATCAAGAGAGTATGGCTAACACAAAAGTACACTATTCCTTTGGTGGATTGGGAGCAACTTTTTGGCTCATTAAATTTCATATGGTTGGTGGATGACATTCATTTC
>JACFYI010001436.1:425877-436226 GCA_014898755.1 Handroanthus guayacan | reverse complement strand
CCCCCCCCCCAAATATTCTCAATTGCATTACTTTGCCCTTCTGTGCTCTCAATTTTACTTCAATTAAAGAAGTCCATTAATTCTCCTCTCACCTAATCTAATACCGTTAGTTTTAACTCTTAAATGACCAAATTGCCCTAAATTTCACTTCTTATTTATTAAACCCATCTTTACCAGCTATCCACATTTGGAAGTCTGCATTCCATGCATATATTGCACACAATGCATTTTGAGACAAGCTATGCAGTAAAATTTCTTATTTGCACACTTAAATAACTATTGCAACAGCTATTTTGCCACAGCAAATGCGTCCAACCAGCTCTTAGGACACTAAATTTTGTAATAAACATACATCATGCACCGAAAAGGTTGCTAATTTAAGGCAGGCCACAAAATAAACTAGAGTATTATTGAAGAAAATTACAGTATGTCAAAAAAACAGGCCTAGCATTACAAATGGACACAAAACAGATAAAGTAGTATAATCAAAGAAACTCAACAAAAATACACAAACAAACATCAAATATAAAGATGGGTTTGAATAAGAATTGAAATTTAGGGCATATCAGTAATTTAAGAGTTTAAAAACTAATAGTGTTAGGTTAAATGGAAAGAGATTTAACGAAGTTAAACAATTGAAACAAAATTGAGAATACATGGAGATTAAGTGATGCAATCGAGAATACAGGGGGTAAAGTGAAACTAAAGATGAGTACAATAAATAAACTGGGATTTATCCTATATTTAATATCTATAGATTTTGGTAGATTAACTAATAAATGGGGATGTTTAACTTAAATTAGCTTGGGTGAGACAACCTATGACAATATATATGTACCTACCAAAATAAAAGAATGAGACAACTTAGGACAATTGCATTTGATCAACCAAAACTTAGTCAAACACCGCCATCTAAATATCCACCACAATTCTTGGTCCCAAAATCTTGGAATTTTATTATATTTGTGTCACAACTTTTAGTTTAATGATTACTTATTAATTTCAGAATTAATACTTCAGAATTTAACATAAACTTCTTGTGTCATTATAAATAATATTCAAATTTAGATATATTTTTAAAGGGCAACTTCTTTGTCATGTTTTCATTGTTGTGTTAGTTGGAAAATATTTTGCAAGAATTTTTACTTTTAGAGAAATAAAAAGTTATGAAAAGAACTACAATAAAAACCGAGAATGCCTGAAAATAAAAAATAAAAGCACAAAAAAATAGCAAAAGCGGGCTGGCATTTCTTTTTTCTACTTTAACGGTAAAGAACCGAAAGTAGAAAACACTATTTCCAACCCCTTTAAAAAAACTAAAATTCAGCTAAAAGTTAAAAACATTTTTCTCGAATTACTGCAAAACCCCTTTTTAGATATAACCAAAAAATTCTTCCCTTAGCCACAAAAATTTGAATTTAAATATATTTTCAAAATATAGTTTTATTTTCACAAGCCTCGTAACACAAAGCCCTTCATGGTATAAAAATATTGGGTCACTAACTTAAATGTTATAATGGTAATGAAGTTGTGATATTGGCCTTAATTCAATATAAATTTTGAGTGATTTATTAGTCTAAATGTCTTCGGAAATTCAAAATAGAATTCAAAATTCTTACAGACAATGATTTCTTTTTTGTCCTAAAAAGTGGTGGGAAAAGCCTGCATTGGGAGTCATAACTATGTAAATTGAGATGGACAACATGTAATAATAGGATTTTTTTTTCTTACATAATTAAAGAGAGAAGAGACATATGTTCATTTAATAAATTAAATGAATTGTAGTGCCATGCAATGGGGTCAAGAACCATTCATTTCTTGGAGAATTTTGTACGTGATAATTATAAGTTGGACCACATATCATGCATGTGGGTTTTTCTTTTTTCTTTTTTCTTTTTTTTTCCTTTTGGAGATTTTTTATTGTGCGACGTACATGCTTTTTGACCAAGTCAGTTGTGAATCGAAAGATTTTTCATGCATTTCAAATTGTGGATAATAAAAATAAATTTTGGAGAAGTTCAGATTGCAAGTGAGAAGCATAAGTTAGAGTTTCTATTGAAAATTATTTTTGAACCTGTATAAAGTACTTGTATACTTGATTTAATCTAGAATACATTATACGTACACGAAAAGAATGACATGGAGCACTTAAACCATTCCAATGTTAATTGTCCAAAACTTCAATCTTGTGACTTTCTAAGAGTAATTCAATAAATAAAGTATATATGATAAAAAATACTGGTGGTCTAAGAGTAACATATTCAAACTAACCCAAAAATTAAATTAAGCTAAATTACTGAATAAAAAAAATGTTCAAACTAACCATACTAAGATGTTAATTCATATATATTTTATTTAAAAAAAGGGGGATGTTAATTCTTATATCTAACAGCAAAAAATATTGTGTCAATAGGTACAAATATTGGGACCAAAAAATTATTATCCATGGACGATTTATCACAATCCAAGGCACATATGGGTCCCTAACTAAGGAAAGTTGATGTACGGAAAAAGATAAGATGCCGAGGCAATTTTATGCATTTATCTTGATAAGACAACTCTCGAAATTCATTGATAACTAATAGAATTATTACAACAAATTTTTAATACATCATAAAGATTCAAATCTTATTACAACAAAAATGTTTAATACGTCATAAAGATTCAAATATAAAAAGATCATTGTGTTTAGCCCTAACTTAACCTTGACTTGTAGATGCATAACTCTGATTTAGATATTTTATAACCATCTTTTTTTAGTTGGTATAATTTAAGATCATTGCTAAAATAATAATTAAAATGCTTTCAATTAGAATATAATTGAGTCAAGTCGAGTCGAATTTGGGAAAATTCTAGAACTCAATGATCTAATTTTCTCAGTTCGATCTCAAATTGACAAAAAATTGAGCCCTATATAATTCGATTGTGCATTGTGCTGAATAAAAATCCAAATATCTTATTTTTAGTCACCATCATATCTCATAATTTCCACTCATGCTAATGCATACGTACCTTTCCCGGAAACCAGGAAATCAATTAGTTCATCCAAATGATTGGGATATAACCATCAATATGAGTTGTCCACGTTCATTGAAAAACAGTACAAGAGGAAGGGAAGAGTTGATCGTGGAGTTGGATTGTCCATTCAAACCTATCTTTCTCTACTTGATATTTATACATGCACAATTATCTCTAAATCCTATCTTATGATACGTCCGGAACTTCGAATTAATTTATAAGTTGTTCGCTCTCTTTATCAATAAAAGTATTTATTCATAAAAATAAAATTATTTCACTGTAAGCATTGAGCATAATACTTTGTGAAGTTAAATTTTTTTATATTTAACAATGAATATCATAATTATCAATATTAAGATGATTATTATCAAAAAGATTATTAATGGTTAAATTCCACATAATAGTATAAGCATGTTATGTTATAATATGCATGACACATGCATCAAATAATTTATACATTAACTGGCATGAATTAGAAGTTCCTTACATATATAAATATTAAGTTGAAACTGTAAATACTTTTGTTTAACTTCGTACATTTAATTCTAATTAACTCTATTTCTAAGATTAATTCTATAGGCCCCAAAAGAATTGAATAAATAAAAGGGCATACATAAACTATGTATATTTTTCCGTATAATTGAGTTGAAGATGGAAACGTACCTTTTTTTAAAAAAAATACATACACAAAAATATTATTCGCATATGATATGCATTTTTACTAACTATGAATTCGATATATGCCTGAACGAAGAAAATTTAAATCCCTATGTATATGGTGTTCAAGGAAATTATAGTGGTGAAGGTCATTTTTCACGCAAATCCTCCTAAATTCACAAGGTTGTCTCGATGTTGGAAAAGGGAAAGAGACTTCACGTCATCCTTCGTCATTTCATGAGTTTTAAGTCTCTTCCAGTACCTTTTCTAAAAAACTCAAGGCGATCATACCAAGTCTTCTCATATGCCCAAAAAGTCGAAAATCTCAACACAATTTATATTTTGTTTCCCTTCCCTCACCCAAATGTCTTTTAAAGAAAATGCCCTTGCTAGATTAACGGAAGACCACCTAGTTTCCTTTATGCCTTCATAGTCAAAGGAGACAAAAAAAAAATATCCCTTCGACTTTCACCAGCCGACCAAACAAATGTAATCCTCTGACTTTCACCGACCAACCGAACAAATGTTTTTCATGGATCATATTAGAGAACTTTTTTTCAGAAATATTGTTACCCATCATTTTGATTGATAATTTAGTCATCTAAGGTTCACAGCACCACCTTCTTCCTCTCACCTGCATCATAACCATTGCAAGAATATTATATTATCATGCTTATCTGAATTCAGATAATTAATGAACCCGGCTCATTCCCATTAATCGAGCTTACGAATGATGACATTGAGCACACAGATAAAGAGCGATGCATATATTATCTGCGAATCGATAGTGAAGCATTTAACTAATTAAAGATCAATATATAAGCTAACACAACCCACCATAGTTGTTCCAAAAAGCCAAAATTAGATTTCAACACTGCAATGGAAAGAAAATAACAATTACATTGATTCTTTCAAGCGTAGACATAAATTTTACACATGCCACAAGATAAGAGCTCCAAATCTTCAGATCAAGGAGAGAAGAGTTATTATATAGCAGGTGATTTCATACATTATGTTATGGCCAGGTAGCCACTGTGACTATTATGTCATAAAATAGAAATTTCAGACTAGAAGAGCTCTATGCACAACTCGGGTGAGAAAACGGGATATACTTATACCAGGAGCATTGCAACAAAAAATCGATTCACTCACAGGCATGGCAATCCACATTCAGTAAATTCTCACTCGTATAAATGGAATCATATCCTTTGGAAGACGGTAATGTTTCTTAACCAGCACAAGTCATTGTCTCCACAACTGCATATCGTTGCGTTCAAGTGCTTGAGAAAGAAGAAAAGTATTGCAAACGAAAAGTGGACTACTTTTAGAAAACTTATTGAGAACTTACGTTTACTTCCCTGGAGATGCAAATCTTAAACGATCTCTGTGTCGATTTAAAATCCGATCCTTTGGAGATGATGTTTTGGCTGCACCTGCTTGACGCATGAGCTCTGTAATACAGAAATTGTCTCAGGCTTTTAGAAAAACCCAAAGTAAAAGAGAATATGCACAATGGCACTCTTACGCACATGCAAACATGCACAAAAAGAGAAAGCTAGGTATATATGTATCATAATAGCTGAACCACTCAGAGACCTTTCACGCAAAGCTTGAATGCAGAAAGATGAGATGGGTTTATCAATGCAACTAACATGAAAGGTTTCTATTCAAAAGTACTTCTACAATTGGGAATTGGTCTACTGCCAATAAATAAAGTTACACGGCACAAAAAGAAAAACGTGATTACACCTTCAGAAAATACATAGGTTAGAAGCCAAGTATGGGACAACAGAGCTTATCCACAAAATTTAGGACACTTTCAAAATGCTCCCAAGAGTTTTGAGTGTTGCTTCAAAAAACATAGGAGCTGACGTTACGGCCCAGTAACACAGAACAGGTCATTATGAATTTCAGTTACATCAAGCAGAATAAAGAAACTTGCCTCTGGTCCTTTCAAGCTCTTCATCAAGTTCTTCTTTCCATTTCCTCTGTATCTCAGTGAACCTAGAATTACAGCCCAAAGAAAATGCATTGCAATCTCAAGTTAGAGGAGAAATACAGATCTTATTAGGAAAATATGCAAACGCTTATGTTAATATACCTTGTAGTAAATGGCTCCTTCTGAGAATCAAGAAGAATTTCTTTAAAATCCTGAGAAGCTTGGAAGTTTACATCACCCATATTTGATATACGTCTTGAAGCACGCCTGGGACTTGAGCTGTACTCAACATCAATAGCAGTAGAAAGTCTTCTACTACCCACTCCACCAGGGGACCTACTTTTAGGAGGCAAGGAGCAATTATTTGGAACATTTTCCTTGTCTCCAGAGCCAACAGGACTTGGAGGACCAGCAACACTCAAGGAATTGTAAAATTCATAGAGAGGTGTCTGCAACTTCTTCAGTTCAAATGCCTACAAGAATGGCAACATGACAAGCATACATAAGGCTCAGTTTATTTCGGAAGGAAATGGGAGAGAGGAAAAAGGAGAGAACTGAAAATAGAATTTTCTAAGTTCTTTATTTGAATGTTAGTTCTAGAAAAGAAGTGGAAATTTTTATTGAAATAGGAAAACCTTGGAAATTCTGGAGAATTATTCTAAATCTGTACACAACTGTAAGGTTTACATTCTCCTAAGTTGGTTTCCTTTTAAAAACAGAGAAAAAGGAAATATTTTCCAAAGTAACTACCTTTTCATCAAGAAATGCTCTAATCTTTGATTCAGTTACTTCATCATCATCTTCAGCTCCTGACTGCCCTCTCGGGAATGTGAATCCATCATCTACCTCACTAGAAGCGTAAACACTATTTCTAGATTCACCGATTTGATTTTGAAGCAACCCTGTCCTGCTCTTATTAACCTCTGGACTTTCATCAAACTTGCATGGCCAATCATCATTGGGCTCACACACAGGATTAAAACTCTGCATAAGGAAGTCCACGCAGAACTTTAATTAGCAATATAGTCTTCTATGGCTTAAGAGGCTGATCCTTGAGGAAAATATTGAGACTAATGACAACGAATTTTCTGCTCCTTAACCTGATTACAATCCCCAGAAACCATAGAAGATGTGAATTTCGTAGATGCACCAAATACAAGATCATCATCATCGATTTGGCACATGTCATCATCAAAATTGACAGGTCGCCATTGGGATCCTTCTTCTGAGCGTTGTTCAGGATAAATAGTTGAGCATCTGGTGCCACCAAAATCACCAACATCCTTCAGACCATTGCAGGACCTCTTTGCATCTAAATTCATTCTGCAGCATGAACTAACCCTTAAAAACAACATGTTCAAGAAAGTTATGACAAGACACCAAACCATAAAATACTTACGATTTCTTAATTTCAAGCCCATGATCGGCCATTCGCTTTCCGGAACCATCCCGCTGATCCAGATATTCAGGTTATTAGTAAAGATGGTGCCTATAAGCTGAGAAACATAAATCAAGAAACAAATATCTGCTAACCATAAGTGATCGACGAAGAACTAGGTGGGACTCCCGACATTCTCCAGTAACAAACGGATGCTGAAATAACAAGAAAAAATTGTCTCTTATCAAGATCACTACAAATTAACTCAAGCATACAACATAAAAATACAGTTTCACAATAGAATATAATATGGCCATGTTCCCCTAGCATGAGCAATGTAATATACTGTGGTAAAAATGAGAAAGCTGGAATAGCATAAACTTGGCACTACCTTTAATAACTCTGATGCAGTAGGTCTCAGGTCTGGCTCCCTGCAATAGTTCATGAACATGTGAAGACTCAAGAGGGGCAGACAAACAAATACAAAACTACATCATACCTTTATATTACCCTTCAAAGAGAAATCAGTTACCACACAGAGGTAATTTAAGCATTCAGCGGGATAAATAGGCAACAAAAATGCTAATATAAGCAACAAACATACTTCTGTAAACATTTTAACAAAAAGTCCTTTGCTTCAGCGGAAAGATGCTCTGGTATTGGTGGATGAGATTTAGTTGTCCCTACGTAAAAGAGAGCAGCAACCTAAAAGGGCACAAACTGTTAGAACCTAAATTAACTGACGATAACATGGAAAACAGTTAGCCTTAAAACTAGTTGTATTCACAAGATTGTTATGGGTATACCTCCTGATATTGCTGACTCCAAGGAGCCTTTCCAGTAGCCATTTCAATAATGGTGCATCCAACACTCCATATATCCGCAGAGCTGCAGATATTTAATCAGATTCAGAATTCAGATGCAGAAACATAGATTGAGTTCAGGCGATGGGAGATGGATGATAAGTCCAGAACAAAATTGCTTCTTCAGTAGGAAAAGCAGTTTGTGAAGACAAAGCAAATCCCTAAGAGACAACGCAATAGGTCAAAGGGATTGAAATACCACATCCTACGCCAGATGGCAGGACTTCTGAGCAATAACTTCCACTTATTAAAGAACATTTCTATTTTTTGCTTGGTATCAGTATATTTTCGTTTAACGTCTACTGAGGAGAAACAGGAGAAAGGCACGTATGAAGAATTCTCAGTGCAAAATTCAAAATGATATAACAAGAGTTTTTCACGCCTCCCAGAAATAACTCCGACTATAGTCAATGTTTCATTCAAATTGGTTTCACCCATTGTTTCTGCCATAAACTTATGAAAGTATTATCTAGAATAATCAAATAATATTATCATGCTACAAAGAGGACATATTTAATATAAGTTTACACTCTTTATTTCAATGGTTTTTGGTCCTTAAAATATAGCAGTTATAGTAGGGAAACAAATTTGACACTCTAGGATATAAATTTGTACAAATGGAATATGTTATATGCACTATTTAGAAAGGAATATGCAGCAAGCGAACAAATGCTCAAAAGATACAGCAGTTCTACTCACTAGCTGTGACCACTCTGAACAATAACTTCAGGCGCCATCCAATATGGAGTACCCTTCATTGACTTAGCACCAGTGACAGTAGCCTGCAGCGTCATTCAATATGTAGTTACAATGCAACATTTGCAGATCAAAAACAGGGAAAGATTGGGAGGAAAAAAACAGTTAAAACATACCAATGCTTCAACTTTCTTGGATGCTCCAAAGTCAGCAAGTTTAATGCATGCCTTGTTATCAACAAGGATATTCGCTCCCTAATAACATTCCACATTATCACACTCGGGTAGTTTTTCGCCAAGCAATGCCTCTTAATAATAAAAATACCATCACAATGGAGAAAGTACCTTGATGTCCCTGTGCATAATTTTGTTATCATGCAGGTATTCTAGTCCTAACAAAAGTTGTTTTGTGTACATTCTAATAACCTGAAATGCAAATATAGAGATAAGTTAATAAGGTCTGAATAATAGAATGAGGTTCCACAAAATCAATGAAGTTCCAAACTACATATACAGTTATGCTCCATTTGCCAAACAAAATGGCATAAGAAAATTTCCACGTATTGGATGTTGAATTATTGATTTAAAACTTCCAGAATCTGATTCTGTATCCTAGAAAGAATGCATTAGGGCCAAAACATACAATATCTGGGAAACATTCTCGTATATGTCTCGATTTTCTGGCATTTGCCATACAAATAAGGTAATTACTTACAGATTCTGGGAAAGACCCAAATTTTCCCAAGAGAGATGAGATTGATCCACCTGGGACAAATTCCAGTAATATATTTAATGAACCGTCCTCCCTAACAGTCCCCAAGTATCTCTGAGCAACAAGAGAATACATACTCAGATGGTTGAATAGCACTAACTTTTAATCAATAAAAATTTATCTTGAACTAACCACAATGTTTGGATGCGAGAGGTTTTTCAATAGATTTACTTCTTTCTCAAGCTCCCTAATGTATTCCTGAAACACGAAGACATTTTTGGGGATATTTAATATTGCAGAAATTGTTTAAATTGCTACGATATATAAATTTTCAAGACACTAAAACTATACGAGCAGAAACATAAATTGAGTGCATAAATCAGCACAAAACAATGCATTACTTGTGTTTTCTTCGATGTGCTGTTGGTCCCAATTGCAACCTGTATTCAGCAAAGACAGAGAGAAGAATTCGTTAATAAATTAAATAGAATAAAACCCAAACAAACACAAAAGAAAGATCAAATTAAGGCTCTAATTAGTCTTACAATTCCTATGTGAAAAAAAACAGTACAGAAAACATCTTCCTATTCTCTCAAGCAAAATAATTAGGGGAGACATTACTAATCTCTAGATGTTTTATTTTCTTTTTTCATGATGTCCAGTAATATTCAGGAACTTCTAATCTGGTACGAATTTTGGTATTTTGCACGATAATTTGAGTTAAATTGACCCTCCCTCAGCTAAATTGATAAAAGATCTTCAGTAAGGATTAACAAGATGACCTCTTTTACAGCTAGCAATTCACCAGAATCAAGATTCATCCCCATGTAGACTCTCCCAAACGCACCGCACCCAATCAACTCCCCCTTCCTCCACCGGATTGGCGGCGGCAATATAACTTCCTTCGTCTTCTTGAACTCTTCTTCCTTTACTTCTTTTGGAACCAGCATTAAGTCATTTCTAGCGGTGACTACACAGGCCCCCTCCTCCACAGCGGCTTCTTCCATTGGCGGCAGCTCTTCCTCAATTAACGCCTTCTTCTTCACGGCATTTCTCTGCGGCATCACAGTTGAAGGCAGCGCTGGAA
>JACFYI010001436.1:395215-405287 GCA_014898755.1 Handroanthus guayacan | reverse complement strand
CTAACGGGCTTGATTATGGTATGTAGGTAAAATACCATATCAAACGCCTCCTAAATGAACTTTAAACAGTATTCTAATCTATTCAGACATCTCAATATCGATTCCGCAATCTTTTTTTCCAATATATAGACTTTTTTTTTCCTAATTTATTACCAAAGTAGACAATTACTTTTTCCATCTTTCAAAAAAACTAAACAGACAATGATTCTACCGTCGTGCAAGATTGTAAGAAATTCACTTTAATCAAAGATATTTTTGCATTAAGCATGATTGGTGTCCCTCATATTACTAAAAAGCACGTGAACAACACATTAGGAAATTGAAAAAAAAAAAAAAAAAGAAAGTACTGAAAAAGTTGTCGAACAAACAGCTTATCAGCAGCTTTTCTTTATCTTTCTCTGAAATTGAATCAACTTTGAGACAACTCAAAGCAATCATCTTCCCCCCCAAGCCCCCTTCATCTCTTGCTTTGAGAAAGTGAGGAAAATTCAATTTTACATTAATTTTATCTTCACTAATGGCTTTTATGTGTGTTTATATATGTATCTATGAAATAGATTGATATGATAATTACATTTTGATTTGGATAAGTTTTAGTTGCGTAATATTATTTTTTATCCAGTCTTGTAAGATTTGTAAGGGTACAATGGTCATTCTGTTTCACAAAATAGAATGAACTAGATCCATGCACCAACGAATTAGATCCATGCAGACAAGATAAAGAATTAGGTCTTCTATTATTGTGGGAGGGTGGTCGTTTTTTGTCTTCTTGAATTTAAAGCCATATATGGTTTTGGGATGGGATCCAAAAGTTGGCTACAATTAAAATATTATATTTTGGAATAAGAATATGTTATCACAAATTATAATGTTTTATTTATTTTAATTATTCAAAAAAATTATTATTAAATAAAATAGAATTCACAGTAAATTTAAGAGTTAATTACCAAAATTCGTTTGAAAAAAAAAAAAAAAAAAACTGAACAGTCCTTATCTTTCGAAATTATGAATACATCCTCACAAATAAAATAGGTTTGTTAAATTTTCTTAGTGGTGACTAACAGTCTGATGAATTTTGTTAGACTAAAACAAATATTGAGTATTTATTATTTTGAGAATATATGAAATTTTTTATAAAAAGATAATTGAAAGCCTATTGTATTTTGGATTAACCCTGGATTTAATGTCATGGACCATCACAAAGTTGATTCCCACGTTGAATTTTTTCAGCACATTTTTATATAAAATTTTCTTTATTAATAGAGCAATTTATTTTACAAATCACCTCTCATTTTTGTGCGAAATTTACTTTTGACAACAACTTGTGAACTTAAATATTTTACAAATCCTATGGAGCACCAATTCTGTTACTCTCTCTCTCTCTCTCTCTCTCTCTCTCTCTCTCTCTCATTTTTTTTTCTCTTTTTTCTTTTATGATATTGTAAAATAATATATTTTTATTTTTGGAAATTATCATCTAAATCAAAATAATAAATTCAATAATGTGCATTAGTAACCTTCAATAGACAATAACATAAAATATCGTTCATTGTTATGAGACATGTGAAGTATATAGATTATAATATTCTCTCTACCAAATTTATTACTGTCATTTTTTCAAACGTGCCGAAATAAAACCTTATTATCTAAGAATAATTATTTCTCATAACCACTCCTTTTTATTAAACAATTATATGATATCACTAATTCCCCATGACCATATATAGTAAAAATAATATGAAAATATATTACAAATATTTACAATTTAACTTCCATTTGAAACTTCATGTTGGATCTATCAATAATTTCGGAATAGAGAAAATATAATAAATAAAAAAAATGAAATTGATTATGCTAAATTCGATGTTAGATAATGCTAAAACCCTAGCTACAATTATAGGTCCAATAATTAACTAATCCAACAATCTAAACACCTTTAAATGGAGTAGTTAATAAGTTATAAATTATATTATTTATAAATAATAAAAGACCGTTGTTAATTTTGCTCAGCCTGTTACCGTGGCCAAGGCCCAAAACATAAGTTCCAATTTCAAATTTTCATTTTCAATATTTCACATCATATAAAATAAATAAAATGCTAGCTTTTTTGGGTGAAAAATTCAATACTCCCCCCAAAAAATGGTTCTTTATGCTGTTTATTTATTTATTTATATTGGTAATGGTCCACAATTTATTTTTTCTATAAAAAGAAAACACTTAAGAATTCACATAAATTTACTAGGATATTGCACGTCCAAATGACTGCTCAGTCACATGAAAATTAGCAGTAGAATTGTCCTATTGGTCCTTTGTCGCCCACAAATATATATTTATCATATGCATTTTTAATGTTCTATAGGTTCAAGAAATTCAAATCCAATTTCATCGCACTTTCAATTTTTTGCTGTTTTAAAAGTGAAATCATTGAAAGTTGACTCTACTTTTTTTTTTTGGTTGGAAAACAATTTGAGATGACTTAATACAATCTAATTATATCAAGTTTGAAAAAATTGGTTACAGACAAGACTTTTTAATGAGAAATTAAGTGGCGCGCCCTATGTTAACAGGATCGAGAGGGAGATTATAGTGACCTTTTTTAGGAAAATGACTGTTTATATATTAATTATTTTGTTCAAATTTCAAATTTATTAAATACAAATAATTATATAACTCACTACTAACAAAAAAGTCATTGTTTAAGTATGCTAATATGAATGCTCATTAGAAGAACTTGAACCAAAAACTTTTCACTACTTACGAGTCTCACTCATAACTATTATGAATACTTTCTTGGTTGATGCAATTAGTTTTACTTATAATATTGGTTTACATCCATCCTCGTTTTGTGAAAATAATTAGATATTTTGGGATACCAGAATCTTAATACACATTCAAAATCAAACAACGCATTATTTTGGTGACTATATCAATCAAAACCGAATTTTTTTATTAGGGTTTTGACTAAATAAAACTGGAAGAAATAGAATAGGAAAATTGACATGTTTTAGTAAGGAGTCGTGAATCTTGATTTTTTTTCACAGGAGGTTATGTGCCAATTAGAAAAATGGTAGTTTAAGCAATTTACCCTATTTCTTGAATATGGCTAATTCTAGGCGTCTACCCAAGAAAAAACATTCCAACAAAAGGTTTTATATATGAAGGTGTACACATGCCACTTAACAAACTTTAACACATTATAGGTTCGATATAAAGTGAACAGCATAACCATGTAACAAGAAATTCAATTGTAATTTTATTTTTTATTTTTTTTTAAATGGTTTTCAAAACAACACCATCTTCTCAACAAGTTTTGCAGTTCATAAATAAAACAGAATTATAAGTGGAGATTTGGACCTTCAGCAAAACCAGGAGTTTCAATGTCTGGTGGGAAGATAAGAGAAACATGAATGTTATCTGCTATAATCTCTTGCTGCAGTGCTTCTGCCAAACCCTTGAGGCCAAACTTACTGGCTGAATAAGCTGTGTAACCATAAATACCAACCTGTATAAAATTAACCAAACACAAATCAAGAAAATTTTTCTTGAGATCAAGAAGAAATTGAAATAAAATAACATTAAGATTATTCCCCGCTGTTCCAACAAACACACTGAAGTTTCCAAATCAAAACTGGAATTATGCTCATGTAATGCATACTAAATCTTACATTCATACATAACAAGAGATATTCTACATTGTTTTGAACTCGAACTCAGAAACCCGTGTTCGTCGAAGTCAGTTTAATGACTCTCAAGCTATGTATTCAACAACTCATATATGATCCATCCATGATCATGTCAATGAACAAATAAACCAACCAAATCCTTGCCATCTTATTAAGAAAATGCTAAAAGAATCCCATTTCCAACCGAGAATTAAACAGTTTTATTTAATGAACTACAGCAATGTGCATTATTGTTTTTCCACATCGCCCACTAAAATCTCTCAAAGTTTCTGGAATCAAAGTTTAGAAACATAAGTATGAACAATTGAACCACTGGATCGGCTATACGAAACAATATATCCGGCAAGGATAATCAATCGACAAATCTATCTATAAAACAAAAGTAATTGAATCCAAATTTGTGCTCGTGTACCTGACCCGCCTGAGAAGACATAATAGCAATCAAAACCGGGCCCCCGCCCACCCTATTCTTCTACATCCCATGCAACGCACCCTTAATCAAATGAAAATTCCCAATCAGATTCACGTCGACCATAAACTTAATCTCCTCGAGCTCTTGCTCCTCCAGCTGCTGCAGCACGAAAACCCCATGGTTACACATGAGCACATCGATTGGCCCGGCCTCATCGACCAGCCGCTTGACGGCGGCGTAGTCCCTAACGTCAGCGCTGAAGATGTTGATGTCACGGCCGGTGGCGAGCTTGATCGATTGTTTGGCTTCTTCGAGCTTGGCGACGTTCCGGGCGAGGAGGGTGACGTCAGCACCTTGCTGGGCACAGAGGCAGGCAAGGGCGAGACCGATGCCGCTTGAACCGCCGGTGATGAACACATGGCGGTTCTTGATTGGGATGTGATTAAGCAATCAAGATCACAATATAAATGGAGTATATTAGTGCGTTGTAGTTATTAATATGATCTCAGAGTAAGGTCTTATAAGAGTGGCGTGACCTTGACCACTTGGATATAGAAATTGTCTAGTGCTCAATATGAGAAAAGTGAGGTGCTAATGACAAAGTATGCGATGTCAATATATATGAACTTTGTATTAATATGGGGGAGTTTTACAAGAATGACCTTATTTGAAGGTCTACAAATATTACATGACCTTAGTGAAGGTCTAAAAGTATAACGTGACCTTAACTACTTGAACAATGTTGAAAGCCCAGCGTATTATATGAAGGTGGGAGTGACCTAAGGAATAGTGCTTAGTCTTACAATGATGCCATAATGGGATATTTATAGTGTTAAAATTGTACCATCAGTACCTTTACACGTGGCATCATTTGGGAGCTTCTGTCAGTCCAGTCTACGGTCACAAAATTGGATCTTGTACATCAGGTCACGGGGTCGGGGTTGGGTACTGGTGTAGGGAGACACGGATCCTAATGCTGGAGGCTCTTGGTTGAGCCCAATGGGCTTTTCAGGACATTTTTATTTAATTCAATTTTTATCCCACATCAGGATGCTTACAAGCTTGGGGCGGATGATGAAGTAGAGAAGGGGAAGGAGAAAGAGTGGTATGATGAGGATCACAGAACAGAAGGAGGTACATATTTCCGCCATTGGAGGAGGCTGATCCTGTTCTATTTCAAGAGCGTGATTGTACTTATACACTAATAAAAATAAATAGAAGGAAAATGTAATTATGTAAAACTTAAGACCTAAAATTAAGAAAAGAATTATAATTTTTATTAAAATTCAAAATCACATAAGATGGTTTTTTAGCGTTATTATAAATATCTCATTTTGTAATTTTTGTGGTAAGTTAATTTTAACTTTTTCTTTGTTTTGTTTTAATATTCACTGCTTCATTTCTTATTCTAATACTCTTGAGTCCATATTTTATTTTGATATTAATGTATTTCATAATTGAATTGACCATCAAATAGTTCTGTTCTAATATAGATTTAACATTTTTAACAATTTGTTTGTTGCAAGTAAGAACCCCATTTTCTCATTCTTTATTCTGTTTGGATTTCTCAATCAGAATTTACCATCGACCAATTTATGAAAAATGTAACGTTAATGTTACTACATAAAGTCTGGAAGGAAGAAAATCATATACTTCCCATCCATGGTACAACTAGGGATGCACAAATCTTAGGTTTGAACCTCCACAAAATAAATACAGATCTTTCCTTTTCCTCGTATACATAATTCTCGGTGAGAATCTTTTATACTAAAATGATATTTCATCTCCTATTTTTTATCTTAAATACATGATAAATATATCAAATATTTTCTTTTAAAACACAAGATTGTGAACGTCATACACTTGCATGACATCCATACAATAAAACAGAAGATGGAACATGTATTGCAATGAAGGATCCAAAGTGCATAAGGTTTTAAATCCTTCCTTTCATTGAGCTAAATTCAAGACCACAACATGAATCAAAATCTTCTAAGGTTAGATGTATCATGGTAAGAGGAACTTATTACATGCCATTTGGGAAGCCCTCTAATAGAGTTCTGATCAAATAAGGGCCTTTCATTGCCTGGGGAAGCTGTCAATCTTGTTTGCTTAGTAGTGTTTTTCCTTGTTCTAGGGATGAAAACTCCAGTGCCTTTGCTTTCTCTTCTGCAATTTAATTGGTGATCATAACTAAGAAATGATGCTTGTCTTGATGGATGGATTGCTTCAGTAAAGGCCTAAAATATCAAGAAAGTGAGATACTCAAAAATCGTTGAACGTTAGATCATGTTGTATTTCATGAAAATAAGTAATGGGACCCATTAAAACGAGCAGTTAAGTGTGGCACGAGTAATCTAAAAGGACTATTCACGCGTTTCTTGAAGTAGGGAGTAAGTAGTATCATCAAAAAAATTGGTCTACATGGTATTGATAAAGAAACTGTCTAAAAAATAAATTGGGTTCACGTGATTCGAATAGTTCACACTATCTATTAGGCCTTTCTCAATCACCTTACGTTTTATTTTGATGTTCAAAGTTCAAACACTTTAGGTCGATATCCGAAGACCACTATATATCATTAACCAAAAAAAATCTCCAATTTCAACTCAAGTTTGATAATAAGAGATGATAAAAGTACCTGTAAATTTACTGATGGACAATGAGAAATTAGTGACTTCTCATCATCATCATCATCCATGATCAGAAGAGAGATTTGCCTACTAATATCTGCAAAGAAGACATCATCTTCCAATTCCGAAGCTGCTTCCATATGAAGTCTTTTTCTTTGTTTTTTGGGTCCTTGAAAAGTTTGAACATAAAAAAGGTAATATCTATAGGAACTTTACTTTATTTCTTCCTCTTATATTTCTCTATATTTTTCTTGAGTTGAATGAGAGGCCCAAAAGCGTTTTAAATAGTAGAGAGGGAAAGTTTTGGTATTCAAATAAAGTACAATATAGGCTGGGCATATGGCTTGGTAGGGTCATCAAAGTTAGTTGACCCTTTGTGTCTATACTATAAGATTGTGCTTATACATGGAAAGGCAATCATAATCGTTTCTGTCGTGGAACTTGAGTATGTTCCACCATAGGGAGGCTATGATTGCCTCAGAATTGAAAGTTACTAATTTTTGTAAAATTGAGGGGTGTTTAGGTAGGCTTACAAGTATTTCAAAACATTTTATCACATATCTGAACTAATAATATGTTATAATGTTTCTAATTTTCTTAAAACTTGGAAGGTGCGTGGGTAAGCTTATAAAATGTTTGAAAGCATATAATATATGATTTGTGGGGGGAAGGTTATAAACTATCAAAATGAGAATTAATCATCTTATAAACTCTTCTAGAGAAAAAGTATATAATTCCTAACTTATTTTTAATATATCAACACACTCTTTAAAGTTTTGAATATTTTTAACTTTGTCATTAGTAATAACTTAAAGCCTCTCCAATATGGTATTTTATCTAAACACTTTAAAAAATTATTTTAAAAATAAGATATACAATCTTATAACGTATAATACTTGTAAGATGTTTCAAATAAACTTAGCCACACGTACGAGCCTTTCAAAATCATACAAAGTGTGTTTTAACAATATTATCTTGTTGGGAAAAGGGATGAGGAAAATCTATCAGAACAAAAGATCCACAACTCAGATATCTGATCCAAAGGTAGATTTCATCAGGAAAAGATCCACAAACAAGATATCTGATGAAAAGATAGACTTCATCTTGAGGGAATATATAATTGGTTGTGGATGTATAAGCACTTTTACTCTCATCCACTAGTTATGGTTGACACTTCACTCTACACTTGAGACAACGTAGCACTTTGGGACAAAAAAGCTGATGATTGGCCTTGTCATAATCAAGCAGTCGGGTAGTTCGATTGATGGACTCACTTCAGGGGTGCAAACGAGTCGAATCGGCTCGCAAACCTCATGAGTTGAGTTGGAGCCTTATCCTTGAGCTGAAAATATTTGTATCTGGACTTGTGATTTGCAGGCCAGTAAATAGTTTTGATTGGATCAACAAAGTCTTACTCAAACTCACTCGTAATGGATGTTAACCCAAAACAAAAGGTTTAATATCATTTAGGGATCCGAGCAAAAGTCCCTTCGAAGCTTAAGTTAGACTTAATTAGAGATCTAATATCAAATAATTTGAGATTAAAGAACACATACATTTGCAATTTATGATTTATTTTTAAGAGGATGCTAACGAACATCCTATCTAACCTTTGTAATATCATATGTCAAGGATAGTCCAAGAGACAAATCGCAATCAAGTCATAAACAAATTGAACCTGAAGGTGTAAGAAGATGTGGATCAAGGGCAAAATTGACATTTCACATCACTTGTTATATCAAAGTCTTTCCATTTTGGATCCTCTATTTCATTTTATGTTTCCCCATTTTATTACACGGATCCATACCAAGTTTACGGCATCAACGACCTTGTATATTTATAAAGAAATATTAATACACTCGGCATGAATTTAAGCAATAAAATATAAGATGAAACACTATTTTAAAATAGGAGATCTGAATCGAATTCTTTCAGCTTATTTGGCACTTTTCCATTTCAATAGACAACGTAGCTTATCTTCCCATAACTTCGTGAATTATATAATAGAGCTTGTGGTCCAGATTATTACAAGCATTTCTGGCTAGCCGATCTTAAAAAGGTCATGGCCCAAGGACGCTTCATTGTCATCTTGCAACCTCTGCTTTTACACTAATATTTTTGCAAACATTTACAGAGACAGTTCCTAATTGTCTGTAAAATATATTCCAAAATTTTCTGAGCCAACAATGGTGGCCACACACAGAGAGAGGTCACAGACCTATTATAAGAACTTAGCCTGGATTCTTGAAATTTGTGGCCAATATTTTTGCTCCGCACAAGCAATGTTATAAAGATCAGATTAGAGAAAGACTCGATGGCCTTACTGGATATAAGTCCAATCGATTTGATTGATTTAACCACTGATTCAATAAGTAACGTTATACGGGCATTTTAAATAAATACAATGTATGATAGGAAATACAAAGTATAAGGATAAAAGAAGGCCGTTTACTGCAATTTTTCACAAGTATCATAGAAAATACAAAGTATAAGGATAAAAAGGACCGATTAAACCAAAAAAACAGCTTTCCCGATATTCCATTGAATTCCAAACGGTTCCATTGATACGACCGGTCCAGAGAGTCCACCAGTTCTAGTCGAACCGCTCAACTGGCTGATCAGGACCAGTTCTTAAAGCACTATATGTGCACAAGAATTATTCCAGAAGTTAGAAAAAGGAAATTCATATTTATTCATCAAAAGAATATACAAAGTGTAAAGTTCACTACATGCATCTACGCTATATTGGCATAAGAAAAAAGAACCTTTTTTTTGCATATACTATTTCTGATCTATCTTCTTGAATGAATTCATTGTAAAATTTCCTCTAAATTCAAGATTCTGGCTGTATAATCCAAAAAAATTTGAGCCATTAAGTCAAGCTTCATCCTTGAAAGACAGCGGATATCTTCACAAAACGATCATATTGATGCAAGTAACTCATTCCATGAATCGGGAACTCTAGTCTCCGCCTCTGAAATATATTTACTTTAATAGAATTGGAGAAGAAACATGATTTTGAGTAATAGAAGAAAGAAAGCACTTTGGACCCTATATTTAACTTTGTGTTACATATTCTATTTCATTGTATGGATTCTTGCCAATGAATGGCGTTCACAACCCGCTATTTATATAAGAAAAAATTTAATGGACTTGGCATGAATTTAATACAAGGAATAGAAGATAATACAGTATTTTCGAACAAAGGATCTTAACTACGTAATTGGAGACTTAAATATATTAAACGCAAACCTTTGTCTCATTATGGTTGGGAGTATTTATATATAATAGCTGGCATGGCCTAATGATGTAGAGTCCAATTAGCTCCATCAAATTCATCCATG